>PVIU01010305.1:0-70821 GCA_004026605.1 Ondatra zibethicus
AATGACATGGGAACATATGTATGAGAAATTAAAAAAATCACACATCAAAATAAAATAGCAAAAAGTATTTTGAAAAGATTCACAACAAAATGTTTCATGTAAAATTTCCTTTAAAACATAACTTAACAAAACTTATTTGGAAAGAAATAGGCAATCTATAATAAGAAATATGAAACTGTACTGTAAGCTAGGTTCACAAACAGAAACACAAGAAATAGGAATCTTCTAAGATCCCCAATGTCCCATTTTGCCCACAACAGCCCCAGATTACACCTAATATTAATGTCCATTGATTATTTTCATAACTCCCTTAATTTTCAAGCATGCTACAGTTAGAGGATAAGCCATATGTTCAGCCTTCCTGCTTATAATAATTACAGAAACTAAATCTGCAATCCAAAATGTTCCTCAAAAAAAAAAAAAAATCCCAGGCCCGTGTTCATCAGCAAGTTCTAGCCAACATGATGGGAGAAGCCATTTTCAACACAAGCAACTCTTTATAAAATGGAAAATACACTCTAACTTTTGAGACTAAAATCTGACTGGAAGCCTGGGGCTGCAATTCAGAGGTAGAGCACTTTTCTAATGTGTATGAGGCCCTGGACTCAAACCTTGACTCAAGAGAAAGAATGAGATCAAGAGCAAGAAAGCAAGCTAGTGGGAGGGAGGGAGAGAAAAAGGGAGGGATGGAGGAAGGAAGGAAAGAAGGAGGGGAAAGAGGAGAGAGGGTGTGAGATGGATGGATGGATGGGTGAGCGGGTGGGTGGAGGGAGGTAGGAAGGGAGAAAGTTTGAGGGGGA
Organism: Ondatra zibethicus; assembly: GCA_004026605.1. Lineage (NCBI taxonomy): Eukaryota > Metazoa > Chordata > Mammalia > Rodentia > Cricetidae > Ondatra > Ondatra zibethicus. The sequence continues at coordinate 801 of PVIU01010305.1, forward strand.
ATAAAGCCTGCTAGATCATACCTGAGAAGAAAATTACACATGTGAGTTGTTGAGAGACAAGCAACATTGGCAAAGCTCTCGCTGTACTCCAACAGAAACAGCAAAGGCTGACACAGGTGAAAGAGGGGCTAAGGGTCCGCTTGCAAGCACCTGTTATCTCTACTCTTTTTGAGAGCACCTGTGCAACTGAGGTAAGGTCATCACTCAGTGTGGTTTGATTTGCATTTTTCTGGTCAGTAATGTTGAGATGTGTGTCCTGAAGATCAAATCTCAAATCCTGGAAATGCTAGGTGAAGGCTTTACTGCTGAGCCCTACTCCCAGCCCAATGCATTTTTGAAATAATATTTGTTGGCTATTTGCAAATTCTTCTCTGAAAAATGTTTATTCAGGTAATTCATAAATTTTAAAATCGTTTTCTGCTGATTTTGATTTCTTATGTATTCTACAAATGAACCTCTTGCTCCATAAACAGTTTCTAGATGTATTTGAAATGAGGTACCACATGGTCCAGCTTCCCCCCTGTTTGTCTGATTGCTTTGGCTCTTTTGGGTCTTTTATGATTTCTTATAAATTTCAGGAGGTTTTTTTTCTGTATTAGTAATAATACCATAGGTATTTTGATAATTATATCAACTCTGTAGGCTGTTTTGCATAATATGAATATTTCAGCCATTGTGTGGTTAGTTTTTGTCAGCTTGCCATAAACTATAGTCACCTGAGAAGAGGGAACCTCAGTTGAGAAATTGCTTCTTTCAGTTTAGTCTGTGAGCATGTCTATGGGGGTATTTTCCGGATTAATGATTGATGTGGGAGGACCCATTTGTGGGTGGTAGCACCATGGGAAGGTGGTCCTGGGTTATATAAGAAGACAGGCTGAGCCAGCCAGTAAACAGCAGTCCCCCCATGGTCTCTGCTTTAGATCATACCTTGGCTTCCTTCAGTCATGGAGCGTGACCTGGAAGTTGTAAGATGAATATCTCCTCAAGTTGCTTTTGACCCCGGTATTCATTACAGCAATGGAGAATAAACTAGAACAACCAATCCACAAACCAATTCTTCTAATCCATGAACATGCAGTGTTTTTGTGTGTATACCTTTGGTGTGGGAGATCCTTCTGTCTATGTGTTGCTTTTATTGGTTAATGAATAAAAACTGGCTTGGCCTATAGCATGGGAGGAGGAAGGCAGAGTTAGAGAGATGCCATAGAGCCACCGGAGATAGACGTGCTGAAACTTTGCTGGTAGGCCACGACCTCGCGGTGATATGCAGCTTAATGGAAATGGGTTAAATTAAGATGTAAGACTTGGCCAATAAGAAGCTAAAGTTAATGAGCCAAGCAGTGATTTAGTTAATACCGTTTCTGTGTGATTATTTCAAGTCAAAGCTTGCTGGTCAGCCCAGAAGAACAAACGACATCCTTCCAACAAACTGGCGCCAGTGTGGTGGACTAAATCCACGTAAAACCTAAGAGGGCTTGAAAAAGAATTCCAGACACTAAAGAGCAAAGTTTAGCCACATTTTTTTCCCGAATGGGCTTCGCTTGCTGGTGGCATGCTGCAGCTCCCTTACAAGAGGTTTTCCTGATTCAGTCGTAGCAGGAAAAATGCTGTGCCATTTTCAAATGCCGGCTTTCTAGGCTGTACTGCCAGCGCAAACTCTAACTCTTTCAGGTAGGAGGTCCGGCTACAGAGCATCTAAATGGGTTTTGTGAGCAGACTGCTGCAGCTTGCTTAATGGCTACATGGACTGGCTATGTGCCTGAGAATGGAGCTGTGTGTGTGGCTCTCAGAGGCATGAATGGCTCCACTATGTTGGACTGGGCAGGTAAGCAGGAAGTACCATAAATACCATAGTAATGGCACAGCTTAAGTTTTAGACTGGGCAGCCAAGCAGGAAGTGCCATATATACCATAGTAATGGTGCAGCTTAAGTTTTAAGACTCACTTAGCATTTTAAAAAGTGCTCCTGGACAGTAAAGAATTACAGATATGCAATAAAGACAAATCCAGATGAGTCATAGAGTTGGATAAATGTATGTAGGCTTGGAAGAGAGAAGAAAAAGAGTATAGAGAGTCATAAAATAAAGTTAATGCTTTTGTTAAAAAAAGGATAACGTCTTTAAAGAGACAAAGTACATAGATAGTCATAGATTAAGAGGAATAAAGAAAAATAAGCCACATAAAGATGGAATTTACACAGAGAGTCTGGATTATGTATATTATTGTGTTTTATTTGAATTTTTTGACTGTGAAGGAGCTAAGTACAGAGAGACATTTCATTGTATGGGCTGCTAAGCTAAACCAGCATGTATATTATAAAGGTATCATGACTTCCAAATTTGGGACTAATGATATGTTGCTTTAGAAAAGAGGTTCTTCTTTTGTTTCCAGAGAGGATGAGAACCTGTGGATTCATTCCAGGCTAATATGGTTTGATAGAGCACACTCCCCTGAAAGGTTACCATGAACACCCTCAAAAAATTACTTTACCCAACTGCTGACTGAGCTGAACCTAGCACACAGCAAATAGAATACACTATGAAAGACCTGATTAACAGTGCCCCCAAACAGAAGGAAGCAGTATGGCCAGAACTATGCCCATATTCCCAAATATTGTTTATAATTGTTTGTTTACATTTAAAGGAGATATGATATAGATTTGAATAATTTGCATTGGTATAGATCTTGGTTGCTTGATACAAATATAAGGTCAATTTTGTTATATGTTTATGTATTTCTGCCCTTAATTAAGGTATTTTGTTTGTGTAATTCATTAAAAAATGTAATGTATAATTAAGAAATATAGGTTAATAGATAGTCATCTGTAATAGTCAAGATTGTAGTCATGTTAGTTAGGTTTTCTAGATATATAGAGATATATTTCAGTTAGACAGGTATTCTTCAGATCTTTCAGAGACCTTCAGAATATGGCATTTAAATGTTTTAAGAAATTAGGATGTTTCATGACAGTGAGACACATCTGTTCCTGGCAGCACCAGTCTATGTCAAGAGGAAGATGTGCATCAAAGAGGCTCCTTATGGAGTTGGTTAGCCATTTGGGCAAGAAACCGCTCTTGCCTGAACTGCATAACTGGATATGCAGGACCCACAGAGAAATGACTGCTGAACTTGCTTAAAGGTGAGATGGTCCTTTGGGGTTCCTGCTACATGAAAGAGTCTGCCAGACATTCTGCAGGACACAGAAGAAAACGACTGACAAACTACCAATGTAGGCAGAACTTGAAATATCCTGCTTCATGGAAAAGTCTGCTGGATACTATGGGCCAGTGGGCTGAAGATGGATGCCCCAATGATACAGACGAACTTTGGTAACTGTCCAGGCAGCAAGATATCTCTGTCAATTCTAGAGTTTTGGAAGTTGCCTATGATGTACTTCCTGTTTACTTAGGTAATAGTATATCCTTCTGGAGTCTTTGATGGAGTTGAAGAATTGATAGTTATAGTTTTCCTTAGTTATGATAAAAGATAAAATATATATAAATATTGTAACTGTAATTCTTACTTGATACCTATTTTGTTATGTGTAATTTTACTATGTTAAAATTAAAGCCTTCCTTTTTGTCTAAACAGAAAAGGGGAAATGGTGTGGGAGGTCCTTCTGTCTATGTGTTGCTTTTATTAGTTAATGAATAAATAACTGGCTTGGTCTATAGCATGGGAGGAAGAAGGTGGAGTTAGAGAGATGCCATGGAGCTGCTGCCAGACATAGATGTGCTGAACCTTTGTTGGCAGGCCACGACCTCGTGGTGATATACAGATTAATAGAAATGGGTTAAATTAAGATGTAAGAGTTGGCCAATAAGAAGCTAGAGCTAATGGGCCAAGCAGTGATTTAATTAATACAATTTCTGTGTGATTATTTCAGGTCAAAGCTAGCTGGGCTTCTGGGACCAGCAAGCAGACTCCTTCCTACATACCTTCTTTAGTTTCAACAGAGTTCTGACTTTTTAAAAATAGACTCTATTCATTTCTTTCTTAAATTTATTTGTAGGTAATTTTCTAACTATTGTGAATGAAATTGCTGTTATGATTTGTCAACAATTTTGTGATTATTGTATAAAGAAACTGCATACTTTGGTAAGTCTTTAATTTACCTTAATTATTTTATCAACTCTAATAGAGTTTAGGTGAAGTCTTTGGATGCTTCTCCATACAAAGTTTTGACATCTGTAAAAAGGGTCAATTAACCCCTTCTTTATTATTTGATCAGTTTCATTTCTTTTCTTGTCTTAATGCTGTGACTTTGACTTTCAGTGCTGTGTTTAGTAAGAGTAGCAAAACTGAACATCCATGTCTGATCTCTGATGTTAGAGGAAAGAATGTTAACTTTTCCTTCTTCAGTGTGGGTAAGCCTGTTGTTTTGAGTACATTCTATTTGTATCTAATTTTTAAAAGTTTTTAAAATCATGAATAGATGTTGGATTTTATTGAATGTCTTTTATGTATTTATATGATATCATATAATTTCTGTTCTTCATTAAATTGGTTGCATTTATTAGTTTGCATATGGCTTTAGAATTGGTGTGATTCTTTAAACATTGGTAAAATTCATCAGTGAAGGTATTGATCCTGGGATTTTCTTTATTGAGAGACTTACTGATGCAATGTGATTATTTGTTATTGGTTTGTTCAAGTTTCCTATATTTCCACAGCTCAATTTTGGTATGCCCCATCTGTCCAGAAAGTCATCCATTTCTTAACAATTTGTTGTTGCTTAATTATTTATAAAAATCCCATGTGTTACTGTGGGTGCCATTGCAATGCATCCTTTATCAGCTCTGCTTTTATTTAGTCTACCTCCCCCTTTGCTCTGTGAGTGGAGTTGAAGCTTCGCTTGTCTTTTCAAAAACACCAACTCTTCATTTATCATCTTTGTCATTCATTGATTATAGTTTATTCTCTACTTTGTTTATTTCTGCTCTGATCTAGAACCTTCCTTCTTTTATTTTCCTCCCTTCCTTTTCCTTCCTTCCTTCTTTCCTTCCTCCCTTCCTTTCCTTTTCCTTCCTTCTTCTTTCCTCCTTCTCTTCCTCCTTCCCTTCCTTCCTTCCTTCCTTCCTTCCTTCCTTCCTTCTTTCCTTCCTTCCTTCTTCTAATCTAGGGTTTGGGTTGACCTGGTTTTGCTTTTTCCAGTTCCTTGACTTGTATAACACGTTTGTTTGTTTGTCTTTTGAATCCCCTTGTCCTTCCTTCCTTGATTGACTAATTGGCGGTTGATTGATTTTACCTTGCAAACGACCCGCAAGTGCTGCTTTTACAGTGTCCCCTAGGCTTTGCTGTGTTATATCTTCAGTTTGATTTGTCCCCCAAAATGTATTTTGTCCAAAGTATTTTTTAACTTTCTTTTTATTTACTCTTTGTGTCTTTCACATCATGCAGCTCCATCCCATTCATTTCCCTGCCCTTTTGTATCCACTTATGACCATTGGAATCCCCCTAAAATGAAATAAAATTTAAGAGAAAAAAAAGGAAAGGAAGAATCAATCTCATCATGGAAGCTGCAGTGTGACACAATGAGTTACACAGTAAACCCTTTTATCCATACGTCTTTACTTCCAAGTGTTCATTGCGGAGAGTCATTCGTCTGGATTGAGGCCTCTGGTCTCTGCTACACCATCGATGCTGGGCCCGCACTGAAACTCCTCTTGGTTATTCTGCTGTCGTCCTGTTGTGTTATGGAGATCCTGAATCTTTGGGTCTGCAGGACTGGTCCCTTTGCATGCTCCAGCAAATCACAGATGGGGTGGATATTGGGATGTGTCAATTCATAATGCTGGTTCAGGGCCTGGGTAGTTGAGTGTCAGCCCACTAGCTTTCCCTTGTCTTCACCACTAGGATGAGCTCTCCTGAACTGCCCTGGCTAGTTTACCCCTTGCAGCAATGAGCAATGAGCAGGGCCAGGTCTCCCATTTTTATGTCCTCAGGGTTGGTTCTCCCACATCTACACTTCAGGGTCAGCTCTACTGTGTTGCCCAGGTATGGTGCAGGGACCACTCTCCTAAGTGCTGCAGCTGATGAGGGACAGGAACAGCTCTCCTGCTCCTAGCTCTTGTGACCTCAGGGCCAGCTCTTCCACCTGCCTCAGGCATTGATAGGCAGGGTGGGGGTGGGGTGAGGGAGGGCTTCTGTCCCCAGCCTATGCCACCACATTGACAGATGAATAATGGGGTCAGCTCTCCCATGCTCACAACTTCAGGACTGGCTCATCCACCCAAGAATTTTTTTTAAAGCAGAATTATGCTATAGTGATGGCTGACCTCAAACTTACAAGAAAAAGTACATTTACAAAAAGTTGCAGTAGTCATTAGTATTTAGTAGACTAAATACAATATAGTCATTCATACTATATATTTTTCTTGTGCTTTATGAGCATTTATCACAAAGGAGTTGTTTTTATGAAATCAGAACTGCCTAGAACTCAAACAGCAGCAATACTCATCTGGTACATGCTAATATATAAGCAAATTCTAGATTTTTATCATGAATTCATAAGCAAGAAAGGCTTTAGTGTTTTCTTGTTGTTTTATCTTCAGTACAGTGGCTCCACCTTAAGCTACCACTATTTCAGCCAGCATTGCAACTCTGCAGCTACTGGCCTGCTTCTCTGTTCCCCCAGGCACTGGCCCTATTGCTGCCACTAAAGGTAGCTTTAACTAAATCTCTATTGTTCTATTTATAAATAAGACTCGAGATTCAAAGCCTGGGGTGAAAACCTGCTAGCTCAGAGAGATTGAGTAGCAGCTAGCTAATCTCTCTTTGCTGGCATCTCCGAAAAAGCCTGTTGTGCTCCGCCAAGCTGACAAATGCTGTGCCACTCAAAACCCCTCCCTATCTCTTCCAGATGCCCTCCGATGCTCTGTAATTACTTTCTATCAACTAGTTGCTAACTCGGCCTCCTGATGTAAGGTTAATTTTACTTAATTAATGAAAATGCTAGCTCAGGGTTCGTAGTGTGATCAAATATCCCCTTAAAATTCCCTTTGATGAGAGATATGAAAATTGTTGCTTTGGGGGTAATCAGGCCACAGACAAAAGTAAAAACTCCCACTCCTAGTTCTCTTTTCTTTCTTCTCTTTCTGTCTGCTTTCCTATATACAGGCTCCATATAGCTTACTTATGATGTCACTGAGGGTGATTTTGAACTTCTAATCCTTCTGCCTCCACCTACCAAGTGCTGAGATTACAAGTGTGTCATAGTTAATGTTCTAATGCTGTGAAGAGATGCCATGACCACAGCAATTCTTATGAAAGAAAACATTTAATTGGGGCTTGCCTACAGTTTCAGAGGTTTACTCCATTACTGTCATGGTGGGAAGCATGGTGGCGTTCAGGAGACATGGTGCTGGAGAGTAACTGAGAGTTCTACACCCAGATCTGCAGGCAGCAGGAGCAGCCTGACACTGAGCCTAGCTTGAGCAATTAAAACCTCAAAGTCCATCCCTAGTGACACACTTCCTCTAACAAGGCCACACATCCTCCCATAAGGCCATACCTCCTAATCCCTGTCAAGGTAGTGTCACTCCCTAATGACCAAGCATTCAAATATATGAGCCTGTGAGGGCCATTCCTAGTCAAACCACCATAAGGTGTGTGCCATCATGCCCAAGTATGAGGATTGAACCCAGGGTACTGAGGATTGAACCCAGGGTTTGATGCACATGAGGCAAACACTCTACCAGCAGAGCCACATCCCCAGCCTTGAGCCCATATCTTCTGATGCCATGTTGGGTACCTTTTCGGATTCATCACAGTCTCCTATAACTAGACACAGGCATCTGTGGAGGGTTAATGGGAAATGTTTGATGGCATTCTGAACGGCAGGGAAGAGCTGCTGAAAACAAAGAGGTTGTTTTGGATCTCTGAAATCTGGGAAACTATTTTTTCTATGCAATAACAGGATAAATGATCTTTGTATCATAAAACTGAAGAGGTTAAATGTCATAGGACTCCTCAAGGCATGGGGGAACGGTCAGGAACATGCTTTGTTATTTTTTACTTGGGTGAATGGGAGCGCAGATGAAAGCAGTTAATTATTGCACCTGTGGGGGATCTGGTGTTAAGCTGAGCAGCTGCCACACCATGGTTGTAACAGCCCTCCTGTTGCTTCATTAGTTCTGTTCCACGGACGTGGGGAATTGAATTTCTTCATGGAAATGCTCATGCACCCAATGGTTGACAGGGCTCTTAATGGCATTCTTTACCTCTGGCCCCTAGTGGCTCATAGATACGAATTATAACAGTCAGTCAGAAGAAGTTACCAACTGTATGTGCCTCTTTCTCCTGAGGGTACCACTTTTTTCTTTACCTATACATTGTGATGGCATCATTTTCCCTCAAATTTGCTGTTTGAAGTAGTATACCTCAGCTTTTTCAGGGAGTCCCCTAAGCCGGTGTCCTGTGGCCTAATGCCATGGGAGACTTTTCATGTTCTATCTCAGATTATTCTTTATCTGAGATATTATTAGTCTTATCTCCTCTTGTAGAGAGTGACCGCCTGGCAGTTAGGATTTATATCTGGCCTCCACATAGTCTTTCCAGTTCTTTACATACTATGTTTCTTACTAACTGTTTGTCTTATGAGTTAATTTATCATTTATTTATTGTTACAAGCACCCATCATTTTAGACAAAAATAAAGAATTCTGCAGTGCTAGTAACTAAGAACCAAATTTATCACCAGTTCAGCGTTGAAGGCTCAACAAAGTCATGAGGGACCCAAGCATTTCTTTTGGTTTTCTCTACTTCCATCTTCAGGCACACAAAATGGCTGCCAGAGCTCCAGCTGGAATGTCTAAAATTTAGACTGGACTGGGAAAGACAAGGGATAGAAGGACTCACTGCTAAAAACAAGTTAGTCCCCTCTTAAAGAACTTTCAGGGAATTCCATTTCAATTGAAGACTTCTACTTAAATTTCACTAGATAGTTTTTAACTACAAGAGAGTAAAGCTGGGGAATAAAGTTTTTTTTAGCTTGCTGCTCTTTCTTCCTGAACAAAATATGAGTTGTACTTCTTAGAAAGAAAAAGAGCGAGAAAATTGAACAAGCAGCCTGCAGTGTTTTCCGTAAAGGGTCTTGACAATATCCGTTAGCATTATCTATGTTTTAAAAGTGTTATTTCCCTCATTTACAACAATTCTTCAAAGTCTCTAGTAAATTATTGGAGTTTATTTGGCCTCTAGCCTCAATCTTCCAGGCTAGGAACGTAATCTAATTTAATCTGTTCAACACCTCACCCTCCCATCAATGAGCTTCATTTGTATCCCTTATTGCTAATTGGTTCGACACCATCTAGCGTTTCCTGCCTTTGACCTAGAGCCATGTGTGGCATCATCAGGCTAGCTGAGAGATGGAAGGGTAGGGCCGGGCATGGGTCAGAAGTACTGTCACTTGGTCATTATGTTCCTTCCCTGAAAATATCGTAGGGTTTGGATAAAATTCTTAAATATTCAGCAGCATCAGTTTGAAGCTCAGAATGAGGGTCTTATTGTCAGAGGGATGTTGCAGTTGACCCAAAGTGTCAGGTTTCCAAAAGAGAGATGGAAGAAGCATTTCTTACAAGCTTGTGCTTAGCCTGCCTCTCGCAACTGTGACTCCCCCTGGAAAAGTGCCTGGATAGCAGAAGTGACTCAGGAAAACAATTCTTCATCTGTCTTATCACCTTTTCCACTCACTCAACACTTGCTGAAGACACCTGATTGGCCAGGCCTTACATTTAGTGGTCGGTACAAAAGGGAATTTTCATATGTAGACATCTCATTTCAACACTAAAGATATACCGAGAGCCAAAATGAACATTCAGCAGGGTGCTGAGGCGAGATGCTGAAATCAGCTTCCATAGACCGCTAATCCCAGGAAGCCTAGCATAACATCTAAGCTTGGGCGTTTTATAATTCTCTTTTAGCCACACAAAATTTGATTAGAAATACTGAGGAGACTCAGACATGGACTGTTAATATGGGATTTTTGACATAGCCAGGTTAGATGTTCTCAGTGAACAAAGAGAGAATTGGCAAGGATAGTCAGCCCTCAGGGTAAGGTTGTAAGAGAGACAGAGTGATACCTGAGTGGCTGGGAATTCCATGAGACTATCCTGATGCTAGGGTAGCGATTTACATAAGAACCACAGAAAATGAAATTTAAAACCCAAATCTAGATCTAGAAAGCACTTACTGTTAATCACTCAGGAGCAGGTCATTGGGGTGGAGGGTAAAACCCACTGGCTTGTCAGAAATTTCAATTAACTAATTGATACAATTGAAGGTCATGAATTTTCTACTGCCGAGGCCAGGACATAAAAGTGTGCCTGCAAGAAGACTCTGATCCCAAAGCAGCTGGGGTCCTGGGCCTGGGGTCTCCAGGGCGTTTAATTTAGAGATCACGATACCTTGTATTGCCTATTGGTTTGGTATTGCTCATCTTGTTCTTTTGTTGGATAAATAATTTATAATTCTGGAGGTATATGGATGCAGTGTGCTCTTACGTAAGTTCTGTATATTTAAACAGAACTGTATGTTGTCCTGTGCATGCTCTGTTCATTTTTAAAATGATTTTTGAAAGGCTTAAAGGGATTTTTTGTACAAAAATATGAGACTGATTTAGCAGATTGATGGGAGGTTTAAATGCTTAAGAGGGTTTTGTTTCTCATATTTGCAGCTCTCCCTTGCTTGCTGTGAAACATGTAAGACAGTCAATTGCATTCATGTGTATTTTGAAGCAGCCAAGGAAGTTGGATTAGCTAAACATATGTGATGAGGAAGAGACCTGGTCAGTTGTCCTCATCAACTTAGACCATGAAACTTGATATGAACAAGTTCAACAGCACTGCCATATACAGGCTGCCCATGCATGCTTCAGCATTGCCAGGGCATAAATTTCAATTCAAATTCAAATATATGTGATGCTTACTGCTAAATGTACGAATTAACTGAAAAGTAAGTGAAAAAGATGGTCCTGGGTTTAATAAAAATGAGAAAATTATCAGTAGAAGTAAGTTGCCTGTTAAGCTTAAATATTTAAGGGAATAAAAATTCTTACATTGTAACTTTACTAGTATAAAAGAGATTCAAATGAGTCATTAGAAAGATTCTCTTAGGCTTACAACACCCTGAGTGTGTGGTCAGTCCCCCAAGAAGCTGTCAAACCCCAAATCAACTAACAGCAAACACAGATGCTGCCACCACTGGGACGCAAGAAGAAGAATGATACGTATGCATTTACAAACATTAATACTGGAAAGTCATGGCTGTATCTATCTATGAGATAAAAAGTGACATGAACAGCCAGGCAGTGGTGGCCACGCCTTTAGTATCAGCACTTGGGAGGCAGAGGCCAGCCTGGTCTACAGAGAAACCCTGTCTTCCAAAACCAAAAGCCAAAACAGAAAGAAGAGTGACATTAGAAATGGGGAATAGAGAGAAGTAGCCAAATACAGTCAGCAAAACCCTGTCCCCTCCAACATCCCACGTGGCTCTTAATGAGACCCACATGCTCAAGTCTTGGGAACTAAGGACTCAGCCCTTCGATATGCTTGGCGTGTCATGTGACAACTCTCAGCAGAGTATGAAGTTCCTGCTCCTGTATAACTGCTGCATGGTACCCTGAGACTTCCCTGTCACGATTCTCCCAGCCCCAGCCTTAAGCTGAACATGCTGCTCTCTGCCTGTGTGCTTTTTGTGTTTGCAGATGGCACACACATGTGAAAACGTGTCAATTTTTTTTCTGGATTTGGCTTATAGTACTTGGCACAATCTTCTGTTTGCTAGAAATTATATTTCTAGTAACTTTCTAGACATTTACTAGAAATGTGGTTTTTTCCCTCTTTTTTTCCATGACGTTGATTTAGGCAAATATATTTTTAGATTCAAGTCCAAAACTTTAGGCAATAAAACAGAAATAGAAAAATAAAAATACTCATGCACACACACACATGCACACAGACACACAATAAAAGAAACAAAAGAATGAATGAGGAGGGAGAGACATCTTCTCCATTTGTGTAGCCACTGATAGGATGCCTGTGATCCTGTAGGAAACCCTAGGAAAACTCAGAGTGGATCACACAAAAGGACACGGGAGTTGGAAGAGAAAGGGGATCATCCGGAGTGTGTATGGGTTGAGGGTAATGGGGGACAAATATAGTCACAGCACATTATGTACACCTATGAAAATGTCATAATTAAACCCACTATCCATAATTAATACATGCTAATAAGGGCTGAAGAGATTGCTCAGTCATTGAGAGCACATACTGCTCTTGCAGAGAACTTGAGTTTGATTTGCAGCACCCATGTAGAGCACCTCAAAAATGCCAAGAACTCCAGCATCAGGACAATCTAATACTGCTGGCTTCCTCAGGCACCAATTTACCCCCATGCAAATACCTACACACAGATACACATACATAATAAAGCAAGTCTCTAAAATGTATGATAATGAAAGCATTAAAATTAAAACAGTGCCCTATGAACTAAGTGAAATGTTTGTGAGGTTTTTTGTTTGTTTTTTTTTCTGAACAGAACATCAATTGCACAGGCATCAAGAACAATAATGGGACCTCATAAAATTGAAAAGCTTTTGTATGGCAAAAACATCATTATTTGGTCAAAGTGGCAGGCTACAGAATGGGAATATCCATACATACATTATATATATGGAAAAATATCTAATTAATTATATATATTACACATCCAATTACACACCCAATAGAGTGCTAATGCCTAAAACATAAAAAGAACTAAAAAAAAACTGGACATCAAGGAAACAAATAACCCAATTGAAAAATAAGGGCACAGATTGAAACAGAGTGTTCTCAAAAGAGGAAACTCAAATGTCTGAGAGGAGCTCAAAGAAATGTTCAAAACATCCTTGTTAATCATGGGAATGCAAAGCAAAATAAAAGAAACTATAGCTCATGCTGGTGAGGCTGTGGGGGAGGGGGAACATTCATCCATTGCTGGTGGGAGTGCAATCTTGTACAGCCACTGTGGAAATCAACGTGTCAGTTCATCAGGAAACTGGAACTTGGGAATATACCCAGAGTTGATGCTACACCATACTAGATAAACGCTTGTCCAAACATGTTCATTGCTGCTCCACTCCTAATAGCTGGAGATTGGAAACAAGCTAGATGCCCCTCAGTGGATGAATGGGTAAAGAAAATGCAATATATTTACTTAATGGAATATTATGCAGTTCTTAAAAAATGAAATTTGCAGGTAAATTGGTGGAACTAGAAAAAATTATACTGAGTGTGGTAACACAGACCCAAAAAAGACAAATTTGGTATATATTCCCTTATATGTGGATGTTAGTTAGTTGTTAAGTCTTAGGTAAGCAAGCTACAGTCCATATGACCACAGAGGTTAGGTAGGGAGTAAGGAACTAAGGGGAGGGATGGCTCACCCTAGGAAGGAGGCATAGAATAGATATTCATGGATGGGGGAGACTGAAGCAGGAGGATCAAGCAGGAAGGGGAGGTAAGAAAGTGTAACATGAGGGGCCTGCTCGTAGGGGTTTATGTCCTGCCAGGTCCCCCAGCCGTTTAGTCCCAGAGAAAATCACACAGAGAGTCTCCGTAAGTTACAAACTGGTTGGCCCATTAGCTCAGGCTTTGTATTAGCTCTTATAACTTATATTAACCCATTATTCTTATCTATGTTAGCCACATGGCTCAGTACCTTTTTCAGTGGGGCAGGTCACATCCTGCTTCTTCAGTGGTCTGGGCAGGAGTGTGGGGGAGCTTCCTTCTTCCCAGAATACTCCTGTTCTCATTGCCCCACCTCTACTTCCTGTCTTGTCTTCCCGCCTATACTTCCTTCCTGGCTAATGGCCAATCAGTGTTTATTTAAAACATGATTGACAGAATACAGACAATTCTCCTGCACCAAGAAAGGGGTTAGGAAAGGAATAGGGACAGCTAATATCAGGGGCATATGAGGGGATGCATGGAAACCTAATACAGTAGAGGCTTCCTAAAATACTTACATATATGAAGGCAATCTAAATGGAATTGCCAAATAATGGAGGAGACAAAGCCCTAGCTGGATATCTCTCATCACCTAATGAAGTTCCAGTTCCAGAATGTGTTACATCTCTGTTGTTGTTTTCTTATTCTTTACTCTTTGGGGGACCTGCCATTCAGCTCCCAAATAAATACACAGAGGCTTATTCTTACTTATGAAGGCTGACCTTAGCTTGGCTGGTTTCTAGGCAGCTTTTCTTAAACAATCCCTTTATCTTTTGCCTCTGGGATTTTTTCTTTCTCTATTCTATATACTTTTCCTTCTTTCTTACTCCATGGCTGGTTGTGTAGCTGGGTGCCTGACCCCTCATGTCCTCTCCTTCTTCTCTTGCTCCCTTATCTCTCTCTTCCCAGATTTCTCCTTCTATTTATTCTCTCTCTCCAGGGCTGCCTATTGGCCATTCAGCTCTTTATTAGACCAATCAGGTGTTTTAGACAGGCAAAGTAACACAGTTTCAAAGAGTTAAACAAATGCAGCATAAAAGAACGCAACATATCTTTGCATCATTAAACAAATATTCCACAGCATAAACAAATGTTTACATATCTTTAATATTCTATAAGACATCTCATTGAATTGAATTCCCAAAGGGGCCCCATGGGAACCTCCAAGTAATCCAGGCTGTTGCCAAGACTACTGATTGCTCTCCACAAACTGATGATAGGACCCTATTGCTGAAGACAATACCTACACAACTCATTGAATATGGAGAAGTTGAGCTGGTGCCTACCTAGCGCCCTCATACTCACTGACAAATGTTCATGGTACTGGAAAGTACTCTGCATTCTACCAGAGGGGAAAGGTAAACACCCACCTTGGTACAAACCTTTCAATCGACAATGGTGACCTGCATGCAACGTGGGTTAGTGCAATAGTGGCACAACTCTTGTGGGAGTAACCAACCAATATTTGATTGGATTTACATGATTACAGTACATGAGATCAGACCTTGCTTAGGTGGTCAAGAACCTGAGATTATCTAGACCAGGAATTAGGGGACAGTCAAATAGTGTTGTTCTGCTAAAGGAATGTTTCTTTTGTCATTTTCAGATTTGTTTGTTTTTATTTTATTCTATTAGTTTTTCATTTTAGATGCCTGTTTATTTTCTAACGAGAGACAGAAAGAAAAGATATGGATTTGGGTGGAAGGGGAGTTGGGAGAGGGGCAATCCTAATCAGAATCTATTGTATGAAAAAAATCTTCTTTAATTAAAATTAGAAAATTTCCTTGGGAGGCAGAGGCAGGCGGATCTCTTTGAGTTTGAGGCCAGCCTGATCTACAAGAGCTAGTTCCAGGACAGGCTCCAAAGCCACAGAGAAACCCTATCTTGAAAAAAATTTTAAAAATTTCATATGTGTATAGTGAAATATGACTATACTCATACCTCCCTCCCTCTCTCCCTTTAACTCCCCCAGGGTCCCCACACATAGCCACCTTCCAACTTCATGTTCTTTAAAACCTTACCCATTAAGTCCAGTTAGTGTTGCCCACATGAATATGGGGCAACTCACGGACCAGTGGCCACACCCACCAGAAGAATGAGTTTCCCTCCCCCAGCAGCTACCAGCTGTCAATAGCTCCTCAGTTGGGGCCAAGTGAGTTCCTCTGCAGCTATGCTGGAACTGTGGCTAGCTCGATGCTGTGCAGGCTAATTCATCCACTGTGAGCTCATGACTCCAGTGGGCATATCATGCCCAGAAGATGGCATTTTATATCATTCTTTGCCATCCACAAGCTTTTATACTCTTTCCACCCCCTAAGCTAAAAGATATTTTTAAGCCATGCATGTGGGTAAGAGATTAATATCCACAATATGCAAGGAACTCAAGCAATTGGATAGAAATAAAACAAGTAATTTTCTTAAGAAATGGACCAAGATCCTGAGCAGACGTTTTTCAAAAGAAGACATGTCAATGGCTAAGAGATATGCAAGGAAATGTTCAACAGGACTAATAATTGGAGAGATGTGAGTAGAACCACGATGGCTGTTAGGATGGCCGGCGTAAACAGGATGCCAACATCAAAGAACAGTTCTGTCTATCTGGGACTCGCAGAGCATCATGGTAGGACACACGTACCGCAGTAAATTATAGTCAAAGAGCTGAGGCCAAAAAGAGTTTTTCAAACATGAGGATTGCATCAAGTATTTTCAAATAATGATATTTGCATGCAGAGACTATGTCAAGAGTAACAGAACAGGTGCTGGGCAGATGGCTTTGCAGGGACTTGCATGAGACGGTGGTGGCCTCCACGGTGCTGGGCAGATGGCCTTGCAGGGACTTGCGTGAGACTTCGGTGGCCTCCATGAAAGCTTGTAGCTGTGTGTGTGTGTGTGTGTGTACACACGTGCGTGTGTATAAAGGTCACAGAGCAACTCTCAGAACTCAGTTCTCCCATTCTACCATGTAGGTCCAGGGATCAAACTCGTATTATCAGAGTACTTGGCAGCAAGTCCCTATGCCTTCTGAGCCATGTCACCTGACCAGTGTGTGTCTCTGGCAGTCTTTGACAAGAGTTACCACTAGATGATCATGTATAAGAACTTCCCGTTCATGATCTCCCAGCTCACTTTGCTGTCCTGGTGTTGTTGGCATTGATACCAGTGGTTTCATTTCTGTTATAGCCACTTTCACAGAGAAAAAACAAAGGTGAGGTGAGAAAGAGGAACCCCTACCCTGTTTTTGAGAATACGAGTTAGTAAAGTTATAGTGGAAAGCGGAACAAACTAAAAGTAGAACGGCCCTAGAACCTAGCAGCTCTTCGCTTCTGGTATTCACCCCGACGTTCTGAAGCCGTTGGGTAGAATAGACCCTTTGGCAACTGTGCTCACTGTGGCCCTATTCAGAAGAGCAGAGTTATGGAATCAATGTAAGTGTCCGCCAATGGATGAATGGATAAAGGAAATTCAGTGTGAATACACAACAGAAAGATATTCATCCTTCATCAGAAGAGAGACGTCTACATTTCTGGCACTGTGTTGCTATTCTTGGTCGTCAACTTGATTACATCTGGAATGAACTAAAACCCAAGCAGCTGGGCACACCTGTGAGGGATTTTTTTTTCTTAATTAAATTACTTGAAGTGGGAAGACTCACTTTTAATCTGGATCTTTTGAGCAGGGAAGATCCACCTCTAACCTAGACCACAGCTTCTGCTGGCAGCCTTTATAAAGGCCATGGAAGTGAAAGCCTGCTGTCTTGGCTGCTTGCTCTGATCTCACTGGCAAGTCTATTCGTTTATTGGCTTGTGCAGAATTCTGGCATATGCTGAAGACCAGCTGAGACATTCAGCCTTGTGGACGGAACAACTACTGGATTCTTGGACCTTCCATTGGTAGACAGACAGTCACTGTTCGCTAGCTGAACCACAGCCTGTAAGCCATTCTAATAAAACCACATACATGTGCACACACACATGCACACACACACACACACACACACACACACACACACACACACACACACACACACTACCAGTTCTGTTCCTCTAGAGAACCCTGACTAATACAGAATTGGTCCCAGAAATGGTTTTAGGCAACAGACGTATAATACTATATTTTTTATTGTTTTTATTGAGCTATATATTTTTGTCCTCTCCCCTCCCTTCCACTTTCCTCCCCTTCTATCCTCTTCCATGGTCCCCATGCTCCCTATTTACTCAGGAGATCCTGTCTTTTTCTACTTCCCATGTAGATTAGATCCATATGTGTCTCTCTTTGTTGTCTAGGTCTCTGGGATTGTGAATTCTAGGCTGGCTTTCCTTTGCTTTATGTCTAAAAGCCAGTTATGAGTGAGCATATACGATATTTGTCTTTCTGGGTCTGGGTTACCTCACTCAATATGATGTTTTCTAGAACCATCCATTTGGCTGCAAATTTCAAGATGTCATTATTTTTTTTGGCTATGTAGTACTCCGCTGTGTAAATGTACCACATTTTCCTTATCTATTTTGGTCAAGGGGCAATTTAGGTTGTTTCTGGGTTCTGGCTATGACAAACAATGCTGCTATGAACATAGTTGAGCATATGTCCTTGTGGCACAATGGGTATATACCCAAAATTGGTATTGCTGGGTCTTGAGGAAGGTTCTTTCCTAATTTTCTGAGAAATCGCCATACAGATATCCAAAGTGGCTGTACCAGTTTGCACTCCCACCAGCAATGCAGGAGTGTTCCCTTTGCCCCACAACCTTTTCAGCATAAGTTGTCATCAGTGTTTTTGATCTTGGCCATTCTTACAGGTATAAGATGGAATCTCAGAGTTGTTTCGATTTGCATTTGATGGCTAAGGATGTTGGACATTTCTTTAAGTGTCTTTCAGCCATTTTGGTTTCCTCTGTTGAGAGTTCTCTGTTTAGGTCTGTATCCCATTTTTTTTATTGGATTATTTTTCTTTTGATGACCATTTTCTTGAGTTCTTTGTATATTTTGGAAAGCAGCCCTCTGCCTGATGTGGGGTTGATGAAGATCTTTCTCCATTCTGTAGGCTGTCATTTTGTCTTGTTGACCATGTCCTTTGCTTTACAGGAGCTTCTCAGTTTCAGGAGGTCCCATTTATTGTTGCTCTCATTGTCTGTGCTACTGGGATTATATTTGGGAAGTGGTCTCCTGTGCCAATGTGTTCAAGTGTACTTCCCACTTTCTCTTCTATAAGGTTCAGTGTGGTTGGTTTTATGTTGAGGTCTTTGATCCATTTGGGCTTGAGTTTTGTGCACGGCAATAGATGTGGATCTATTTTCATTCTTCTATATGTTGATATTCAGTTATGCCAGCACCATTTGTGGAATATACTTTCTTTTTTCCCATTTTATATTTTTTACTTCTTTGTCAAAAATTAGATGTTCATAGGTGTGTGGATTGATATCTGGGCCTTCTATTTGGTTCCATTGGTACTCCTGTCTGTTGTTATGCTAATACCAGGCTGTTTTCAGTACTGTAGATCTGTAGTAGAGTTTGAAGTCAGATATTGTGATGCCTCCAGAAATTCCTTTACTGTACAGGATTGTTTTTGCTATTCTGTGTTTTTTGCTTTTCCATTTGAAGTTGAGTATTGTTCTTTGGAGGTTTGTGAAGAATTTTGCTGGGATTTTGATGGGCATTGCATTGAATCTGTAGATTGCTTTTGATAAGATTGCCATTTTTACTATGTTAATTCTGCCTACCAAAGAGCATGGAAGATCTTTCCATTTTCTGGTGTCTTCTTTAATTTCTTTCTTCAAAGATTTAAAGTTTTTGTCACACAAATCTTCCTCTTATTTGGTTAGAGTTAATCCGAGATATATTATGCTACTTGTGGCTATTGTAAAGGGTAATGTTTCTCTGATTTCTTTCTCAGCCCATTTATCATCTGTGTAAAGGAGGGCTACTGATTTTTTTTGAGTTAATATTGTATCCTGCTACATTACTGAAGGTGTTTATGAGTTGTAGAAGTTCCTTGGTAGAATTTTTTGGGTGGCTTATGTAAACTATCATAACATCAGCAAACAGTGAGAGTTTGACTTTTTCTTTTCCAAATTGTATCCCCTTGATCTCCCTTTGGTGTCTTATTGCTCTAGCTAGGACCTCAAGAACTATATTGAATAGATATGGAGAGAGTGGACAACCTTGTCTTGTTCCTGATTTCAGTGGGGTCACATTGAGTTTCTCTCCATTTAGTTTGATGTTGGCCTTTGGCTTGCTGTATATTGCCTTTATTATGTTTAGGTATGTTCCTTGTATCCCTGCTCTCTCCAAGACCTTTATCATGAAGGGATGTTGTATTTTGTCGAAGGCTTTTTCAGAATTTAATGAGATGATCATGTGGGTTTTTTTCAGTTTGTTTATATGGTGGAATACGTTGACAGATTTTCATATGTCTACCATCCCTGCATCTCTGGGATGAAGTCGACCTGATCATGGTGGATGATTCTCCTGATGATCTTGGATTCGATTTGCCAGTATTTTATTTAGTATTCTTGCATCAATGTTCATGAGTGAGATTTGTCTTTAATTCCCTTTCTTAGTAATGTCTTTATGTGGTTTGGGTATCAGGGTAATTGTAGCCTCATAAAAAATGTTTGGCAATATTCTTTCTGTTTCTTTTGTGTGGAACACTTTGAGGAGTATTGGTATTAGTTCTTCTTTGAAAATCTTGTAGAATTCTGAGCTGAAACCATCTGGTCCTGGGCTTTATTTTTGGATGGGAGACTTTTGATGACTGTTTCTATTTCTTTAGCAGTTATAGGTCTATTTAGTTTGATTATCTGATCTTGATTTAATTTTGGTAATTGATTATTATCCAGAAAATTGTCCATTTCCTTTAAGTTTTCTAATTTTGTAGAGCACAGGTTTTCAAAATATGACCTAATTATTCTCTGGATTTCCTCTGTGTCGGTTATTATGTCCCCCTTTTCATTTCTGATTTTGTTAATTTGGATATTCATTCTCTCTGCCTTTTGGTTGGTTTGGATAAAGGTTTGTCTATTTTGTTGATTTTCTCAAAGAACCAACTCTTTGTCTTATTGATTCTTTGTATTGTTTTCTTTGTTTCTATTTTGTTGATTTCAGCTCTCAATTTGATTGTTTACTGGCATCTAGTCCTCCTGGGTGAGTTTACTTCTTTTTGTTCTAGACTTTTCAGGTTTTCTGTTAATTCACTAGTATGGGATTTTTCCAGCTTCTTTATGTAGGCATTTAGTGCTATGAATTTTCCTCTTAAAACTGCTTTCATTGTGTCCCATAAATTTGGGTATGCTGTGTGGTCATTTTCATTGAATTTTAGGATGCCTTTAATTTCTTCCTTTATTTTTCTTTGACTCATTGATGATTCAGGTGAACATTGTTTAATTTTCATGTGTTTGTGGACTTTCAGAAATTAGCATTTCTGTTGCATTCTGATTTTAAGCCATGGTGATCCAATAAGATACATGGGGTTATTCCAGTTTTTTCTGTATCTTCTGAGGTTGCTTTGTTACCTAGTATGTGATCAAATTTTGAGAAGGTTCTGCGAGGTGCTGAGAAGAAGGTATATTCTTTTATATTTGGATGGAAAGTTCTATAGATGTCTGTTAAGTCCATTTGAGACATAACATCTGTTACTTCTCTTATTTCTCTGTTCATTTTTTGTCTGATTGACCTGTCCAGTGGTGAGAGGGGAGTGTTGAAGTCTCCAACTATTAGTGTGTGGGGTTTAATGTATGATTTAAGCTTTAGAAGTGTTTCTTTCACATACGAGGGTGCCCTTGTATTTGGGGCATAAATGTTCAGTATTGAGATTATCTCTTGATGGATTTTTCCTGTGACTAATATGAAATGTCCTTCTTTGTCTCTTTTGATTGATTTTAGTTTGAAGTCTGTTTTGTTAGATATTAGGATAGCTACACCAGCTTGTTTCTTAGGTCCATTTGATTGTAAAATTTTTTTCCCAACCCTTTACTCTGAGGTGATGTTTGTCTTTGAGGTTGAGGTGTGTTTCTTGTATGCAGCAGAAGGATGGATTCTGTTTTCATATCCAATCTGTTAGTCTGTGTCTTTTTATAGATGAATTGAGTCCATTTATATTAAGGGATATTAATGATCAGTGATTGCTAGCTCCTGCTATTTTACTTTTTGTTGTTGTTGATGTTATTGGGTGAGTTTTTCCCTTCTTTCTGATTTGTTGCTATGAGATCGCCTATTATCTGAGGTTTTTTGGATGTAGTAAACTTCATTTGGTTGGAATTTTCCTTCTAGTACTTTGTGTAGGATTGGGTTTGTGGCTAGATATTGGTTAAATCTGGTTCTGTCATGGAATATCTTGTTTTGTCCTTCTATGGTGATTGAAAGTTTGGCTGGGTATGATAGTCTGGACTGGCATCCATGGTCTTTTAATGTCTGCTTAATGCTTGACCACGACCTTCTGGCTTTCATTGAGAAGTCAGGTGTTATTTTGATAGGTCTGCCTTTATAAGTTACTTGACCTTTATCATTTTCAGCTCTTAATATTCTTTCTTTATTCTGTATGCTTAGTGTTTTGATAATTAGGTAGCAAGGGGACCTTTTTATTGATCCAGCCTATTTGGTGTTCTATAGGCTTCTTTTATCTTCATAGGCATATCTTTCTTTAGGCTTGGAAAGTTTTCTTCTATGATTTTGTTGAATATATTTTCTGTGATTTTGAGTTGAACTTCTTCTCCTTCTTCAATCCCTATTATCCTTATGTTTGGCTTTTTCATGGTGTCTCATATTTCCAGGATATTTTCTATTAAACTTTTGTTAGATTTAATATTTTTTAAATTTTTTGAGGGCACCAGATGGTTGTGAGTCACCATGTGGTTGCTGGGAATTGAACTCAGGACCTTTGGAAGAGCAGGCAGTGCTCTTAACCACCGAGCCATCTCTCCAGCCCGATTTAATATTTTTTTTTTTTGACTGATGAGTCTATCCTCTGTTGTATCCTCAGTGCTTGAGATTTCTCTTCCATCTCTTGTATTCTACTCTTTATGTGTGAATTTTTGGTTTCTGATCATTTTCTTATAATATTCATTTCTATAATTCCCTTGATTTGTGTTTTCTTTATTGTCTTTATTTCAGTTTTCAAGTCTTGAATTGTTTCTTTCATCTGTTTGATTGCTTTTTCTTGGTTTTCTTTAAGGAATTTATTAATTTCTTCCAATTTTTTGTCTGTATTTTCCTCAATTTCTTTGAGGGAATTTTTCATTTCCTCTTTTAGGGCTTCAAACGTTCTCCTAAAGTTATTTTTTAGGTTTTTTTTTCTTCATCTATATTTGGGTGTTCAAGTCTGTTGTAGGGCCACTAGTTGTTGCTGTTGTCGTGTTGCTCTTTGTTGTGTTGAGTGTGTTCTTACCTTGTCTACCCATATTTTCCTCTGATTGGTATAGTTGGGGCTGTGTCTCTGGTGATCAATCTTCCAGGTGACAGTGGACCCATGGCTCAGATGATTGCTCCTCATGATACATTCAGGGCCACAGTCCCAGTCACCCTATAGGTCACTTGGTGTTCCTGGAGGTCGCTCAGCACCCCCCAGGGGCTCTCTGCAATCCTGGGGGGTCATTAGGGCCTGCTCCCACGGAGGTTGCTTGCTTGGGACTGCTTCTGCTCAGGCCGCTGATTTGTGCTTAGTTCTGCAGAGGTCTCTGGCTCGAGCCTGCTTCCTCAATGATGACTCCCTTGTACCTACTCCTGTGGAGTTTGCTCCTTTGGACCTGTTCTGGTGGAGGTAGCTGGCTCAAGCCTACTCCTGTGGGGGTCGATGCCTCCAGCTTGCTCCCTTGGATGTTGGTAGCTCAGGCCTGTTCTGACAAATGTCCCTGGTTGGACCTGCTCCCAGGGAGGTCCCTGACTTGTGTCTGTTCCCTCAGAGGCCTCTGGCAGTTCCTTAAACCAGCAGGCTAAGAAAGGAAGAACAGTGTTAGGAGGGGTGCTGGTCCATATCACCAAGGGGAAACTGAGTTGCCTCTCCACAACAGAGGTAAGAAAGATAATTTCTGGAGTGCCCTTGATCCTTTAGGGCATCTCTGGGTGCTACTGTGTCCTGTGATTAAAGTCAATGGGAAACTACAATAACCTAGCCTAGGCAGGTTGTCAAAGGGCACAGATCCTTCAGGAATGAAGGTATGGGTCACTCCTCCAGAAAAAGAGCCAAGACCTGCTACAGTGCTTGCTGAGCGTGAAAGAAATAAAGAATAGGTAGTAGAGGTAAGTAGTTCTAAATACAAGCTAAGGACATGACCAGTTACAGAAATTATGCCTAACATGATGTAACTATCCGTGAACACTACAAATTTTAGACTAGGTGGCAATGTTTCTTGAAGGACATTCTTTTTGTATTTCAAACTTAAATATGATAATCACTGATATTCTTTTAATTGGTTCTATATTGCATGATAAAGAAATTGAGAAAAGAAAACAAATATCTGTACAAGCACATTCTTAACAAAATGCGACAGAAACACTCACGTCAACTGTAATCTTCTGCGAAAGAAAATGGAGTAATTAAGGCTCAGACCTTCTAAATCCAGAGACCGAGAGACACTTGCATGCATATGCAGTAAGGATTAACCCACAAATGTCCCAGTAGAAAATCATTTAGGTGAATATCCCCGCCTTCAACATGTCTCAGCTGAGAGAGCCCAGTTAACTAACCAGTCAGAAAGGGTTTGTAGTTGAAGATCTCTGCTCCGCCAATGAACTGTCTCCCCAAACAAATACTGTGGAGCTGACCTAGGCGATGGTTAATGTTGGCTGTCAACTTGACTGGATCTAGAATCACCCACGAGACAAGTCTCCCATCACACCTGTGAGAGACTAGCTACATGGTATTACCCTCAGCAATGGCAGTGAGGGGCTATCTTGATTGAGTTAGCTGAAGCCAGAAGACCCATCCTAAAAATGAGTGGCACTGTTTCACGCAGTGGGTCCCTGAACTGAGTGAAGAGTGAAAAACTTGTCGAGTACCAGCATTCAGTCTCCCTCTGCAGCTTGGCTGTGAGCACAATGTGATCAGCTGTCCTAGGCTCCTGCTGCTGGGCTTCCACCCCCATGGACCTTCCTTCCCTGAGTTGCTGTTACCAAGACAGCTTGTTACATCAACAGGAAAAGAAACTCACACCTGGACGCAACCTCTCCTGCTATCAACGAAGCTAAAATAATACAGTTCCAGTCCATGTGTCACAGAGCACCCCCCACTAGAGGGTCCCTGAAGAGCAAAAGCAGCACTCATTCTTTATCTCTTTTAGCAGTGTACAGCATATGGCCACACAGCCTCTACATGGTGCCAACAGCAAGGATGTGGGTGTTCCCGCCCAGAAACCCAACTGTGCTTGTCTCAGATGACTCTTAATTATTTATGTCTAAGCACCCCCTCCTCCTTTCAGTTAATGTCACAGTTCACAGTATTAAACTAATCTACAGAAAAATTTTTAAGTTTGAGCCTCCAGACATGTGTCCCACACACTCAGAAAATCCACGCTGTGCGTGGCTTGGCCCAGTCATGTTGTGTAACATGCCGGATCGCACACTGATCGCTTCTTCTGTTTCTGTAACATCCACACCACAGACATTCTAGCATAGATTCCCACATTTCTTTTGTTCTCACCCTAAGCCCCAAAGGTGGCATTGTTTCTCTTGGAGGTTGGACCTGGTGCCTCAGAGCATCTTGGGCAATCTCTCTACTACTGAGCTACATCCTCAAATTTTACAGGTCTTTTGGAACTACTCTGCCCTGTGCCTTTTTATTTCCTATACCTATTATATTTTGTGTTTTGTGTATGTTTGTATTTTTCTGTGTATGCACACATGCGTGTGTGGAGGACAAAGAACAGCTTTTATGAGTCAGCCCTCTCCATCTCCTCGTGGGTGTGGGGAATCTCAGGATATCAAGCTTTGGCAGTAAGCACTGTCAGTTACTGAGCCATCTTGCTGACCCTCTGCTTTTGAACACTGTGGTCGTGTTCTTTAGTTTGATGCCTTCTCCTTTAGAGACAGAGTTTATAAACTTTTCTGAGAGACTTCACTGGTTTCACAACTTCCCTTGCGTTTACTGGAAAGTATCTTATTATGCTCTGCCTGGAAACATATAAAAGCGTTGGTGAATTTTTCTTAGTTTCCAGTCATCAGTTGTGACAAAGCACCGTGGCTAAGGCAAGTTATAGAAAGAAAGTGTTTAATTGGGGACTTGCTTACAGTTATGGAGGGTGAGTCTATGCCAGCATGGTAGGAAGCATGACAGCAGGTAGACAGGCATGGTGCTAGAGAAAGCACTGGGGACTCATTTCTGATCCATAAACACAACACACGCACACACGTGTGCATGCACACACATACTGAGAGAGAGAGAGAGAAGAGAGGGTGAGCTAACTGGGAATGGTGTGGGCTTTTGTACTCTCAAAGCTCATCCCCATCCCTTTTCCTCCTACTGGATTAGCTCATCCAGCCTTGATAAGAGGGTGTGTTTCTAGACTTATCGTAACTTGTTATGCCATGTTTGGCTGATATCCTTGGGAGGTATGATCGTTTGAAAGAAAATGGCCCTCAAAAGGGAGTGGCACTTGTTGGAGGAAGTGTGCCACTGTGGGGGAGGGCTTTGAGGCCTCCTATGCTCAGGATACCACCCAGTGAGTCAGTCAACTTCCTGTTGCTTGCAAGCTGTAGGACTCTCAGCTACTCCTCCAGCACCATATCTGCCTGCATACTACCATACTCCCCGCTATGATGATAATGGACTGAACCTCTGAAACTGTAAGGGAGCCCCCTCAATTAAATGTTTCATTTTGTAAGAGTTGCCATGGTCATGGAGTCTCTTCACAACAATAGAACTCTAGCTAAGAGAGGAGGACTGCTCTTTTCTGAAGGGAAGTGGAGGAGGAATGGATTTAAGAAAACAGGAAGGTGGGGGGTGCTGGGAGGAGTGGAAGGAGAAAAAACTATGGTCTGGAGTAATGTATGAGAGAAGAATAAATTTTAAAAAATCCCAGTGACACACCTCCTCCAACAAAAATCCCAGTGACACACCTCCTCCAACAAAGCCACACCTCCTAATCCTCCCCGAACAGTTCCACTATGAGCCAAGCATTCACACATAGGAGCCTATGGGGGCCATTCTCATTCAAAGCACCACATTCTACTGTCTGGTTGTCATAGGCTTATGTTTGGTTGAGAGTCTCTGAACAAAGGAAAGGAACTGAGAGCCTGTTGCAAGAGGCACATGGGCTGCATTCCCGGCGCCTGGCTAGCTTATATCCGAAATAATTACACAGAAACTGTATTCATTGAAATACTTCCTGGCCCATTATCTTCAGCCCCTTATTGGCTAACTCTCACATATTATTTTTAACCCATCTCCATTAATATGTATCGCCACTTGAGTTGTGGCTTACCGGCATGAGTCTAACCAGTGTCCATCTTGGGCAGGAGAAACATGGCATCTGCCACACTTCCTTTCTCCCCAGCATTCTGTTCTGTCTACTCCGCCCACCTAAGGGCTGCCCTATCCAAAAGGCCAAGGCAGTCTCTTTATTTAACCAATGAAAGCAACAGAAATACAGAAGGAATTCCTACTTCAAGAGCCCAGTTCCTTATTCTTGGCGACTATTGCAGCTCCCTTCCCTTTGGCCACAAGCTGCTCTAGTCCTTGTCTAAGCAGTCAGCTTTTGACCATAGTTGGGCACAAACCCAGTTTGTGGCAGACATGTCATCACCCCCCACTACAATCTATGAAACTTTCCTGCCCTGGCCTGGGTATGTGGCTTCTCTGGCCTCCATCTCTGTGACTGGTGAACTCACCTGGGAGTTGTTTTGCTGAATAAACCTACTGTTATAATTTTTCAGTTTGGCTTGATTTGGTTCACTGCGTCTATGGAGATATTAATGGGGGGGGGTGCGTAAAAACCTATTAGTTTGCATCCATATCATAATGTAAAAGTTTAACTTCAAAAGTTCCCATAGTCTTTCAATCTCAACATTGTTTCCAAGTTCAAAGTCTCTTCATAAACTCAAGACAATCTCTGAAACCCCCTACAAAATCAAAAGCAAATTACAAAGTTCCTGCATACAGTGGCACAGAATAGACATTTACCATTCAAAAATGGAGAAAAGGGAGCATAGTGAGGAAATATTGGGCTAAAGCAAGGCTGACACCAGCAGGGGAAGCCCCAAATTCTGCAACTCTAGGTCTAATGTCAAAGGACTTAGATGGCTCTGCCCCTCCAGTCTTACTGACTGCAACACACTTCTCTCTCTGGGCTGGTTCCACTCCCTGTGCTCAGCTGTCCCTGGCAGACACACTATGGCTCTGGTGCCTCCAACATCCGGGATCCCCAGTGCAACCCAGGCTCCATTTTCACATAATGGCTCCTCCAGGCTTCCATGCAGGGATTCCTGCTGTGATATTTTGTTTGTGTTCTGCCAAATAAAGCTTGCCTGGAGAGCAGAGTGGGGAGCTAGCCACTAGTTAACCATAGAGGTCTGGAGGTCTGTACAGACAGAGAGGAAGTGTTAATGTGGGGCGGAGACAAGAGCTTGACCCTTTTCAGTCTGAGAGTTAAGAGGTGACTGTGACTGATCCTTTACTTTTCTGATCTTTCAGCTTTTGTGCTGATATCTGACTCCAGGTTTTTATTATTAATACTAATTAAGATAGCACTTCAGACTCCCCTGCCACACTCCAGGCCTCGATAGCTTTCCTTAACTGCAGAGGGAATTCCACAACCCCTTTACTTATGTATCCTTCAAGACTCTAAAGAACCACTTAGGCGAAGCTGCCAAGTTCTGCTGCCTATTTGAGCTAGAGCCTGGCCCCTTCCTTGAATTGCATTTGCATAAACTTTGATGTGCTGTTGCTCTTCAGAAACAAATAATTCCTAAGGCCTTTTCTTTCTTTTTTCTTTTAGCAATTTGCAGGATTAGCTGGGTGGGTTCTCACCCCGAGGGCATCACTACCTTTATTCCATTTCTCCTCAGACCTTTATTGAAAGGCCTCTCTTTGGGCACCAGACTTGGCTCCAGCATTGCATTTCCTGCTGCTCTTTTCCTCCTCCAACTGTGCACTTGGCATTTCATTTGCCTTTTTTGCTGCTCATTTTCATTGTCTATCTGTCTGAAGAGGGTGACAATAACCGCAGGACAGAGTCTACATCAAGCTGTCTTTAAACCTCCTTTGCCAACAAAACCAGTCCATAACTCTTCAACGATGCCCCAGGCAGATTCTAGGACAGGGGCAAAAGGCAGCTATGTCCTTTGCTAAAATGCACAAGAATCCAGTTTCTTATATTGTTCCCTCTGAAAACTCTTGAGCCAGGGCTCAATAGTCCACATTGCTCTCAGTGGTACTGCCTTCAAGGCTCCTACTGGGATGGCCCATTAAGTCCCGATTACAGGTTCCAACACTCTTCTGGGCTAATGTCCCAAAGTCTTCCACAGCAAGGTCAGGCCTGTCACAGCTGTACCAGTTCCTGGTACCAACTTCTGCCTTCGTTATTTTTCTCCTGCTATGGCAAGGCACCATGACCAAGGTAATTCATAGAAAGAAAGCCTTTAGGTGAGGGCTTGCTTAAAGTGTCAGAGTGAGTCCATGTTCATCATGGATGGGATCATTGCAGTAGGCAGGAACACATGGTGCTAGAGGAGGAGCTGAGAGCTTGTGCCTGATCCATAAGCACGAGGCAGAGAGAGATTGATAAAGAGAAAGGCCTCAAATAAGAGCCTATAAGGAGCTATTCTTGAAGTTAGATTAAAATATTGATGGATTATTATAAAAATTCAAATTTTTATAGCTGAGGTTCATTTAGAGAAATAGATCACCATTTCAAGGAAAAAAAATCTTTTCTGGGTAGTGGTAGCACGTGTCTTTAATCCCAGCACCTAGGAGGCAGAGGCAGGCAGACCTCTGACTGAAAGGCCAGCCTGGTATAGAGTGAGTCCCAGAAAAGTCACAGTTACCTAGGAACCTGTCTTGAAAAAAACAAAAATCAAAACAAAAACACCAAAAAAGAAAAAAATATATAATTTCTGATACTCATTTTTATAATTTCTCATCAATCTTATTTATCTATTCCTAAGTTTCATGCATGTATATAATGGAATATGATCACATATGCCTGCCATTTCTCTTCCTCAACTCCTTCTGCATCTCCAACAAGCTCCCAATCAGCTTCATATCTTTTTTATTTATGGCTCACCAAGTCCAGTTATTGCTGTTCATATGTGCATAAGTATGGAGTGTGGGTATCCTTTATTTTAATTGATTTGGGAATATACTTGAATTTATTACAGTGGATGGTATCCAATCTGAGTACATATAAATACACATTGCAAACTTATACTGGAATCCTGTTTAGTATTTAACTTTATATTTTTTTTACTTATTTTGTAAGGAGATTACCACACATGTGCCACAGCTTTTGTGTGACGGTCAGAGGACAAAGTTCAGGGACTCACTTTCCTTCCTCTACCGTGAGGGTACCAGGCATTGAACTTAGATCATTAGGCTTGTCAGCAAGCTCCTTTATCCACTGGGTCTTCTCATCAGCCCTTAACAACACTTTTAAACTTAAGCAAATACCCCAGAGCCTTTTGTTCACTTGAGGAATTGGGATTATATGCATACAATGCAACAGTAATTTTAAAAACAGGTCAAATGGCCAATATAAAAAAAGCATATATTGTTGTTGAACTGAATGGTAATGATTCAAAGTATCCAAGGAACTAATAAGAAAACTGGAATAAGCAACAGATCCTTGGGGGTTGGATACTAAACAATCACAAAAGTGAACTCCAGGGGTTGGAGGTCTTAGGAAGTGGGAGCAAGCCAAGAGCCCTGCAGCGCAATAATGAAGGCGCCTGTCTTTTCTGAAAACCAAGATGGTGCCTTGCTAACACAGAAAGCACGTCTTCCTCCAGTGTGGCTTTACATCACTGTTGGCAGAGTTTGTAGCCTGAAAGTAACAGGCGTTTTTATCTGCACAGTTTTTGTTTTTTGTTTGTTTTTTTTTTTTAAAAAAAAAAACTGTAAGTTCATATACAAGTTTGGTGCCTTTTGAACAAAACAAAATCATTCAGTCCCACCCACAGTGGAAGCCAGTGGAAGTTGCTTTTCTCTTTCCCTCGATTCCTCCATCCCTCCCTCCCCCTTCTCTCCCTTCCCTGAACAAATAACAAATAAACACATGAAAGCTGACACTGGCTGCCAGGTTTTCCCAGCATCCCTCAGTCTATCTGTTACAGGGTCCTCCTGGCTGGCATACCCTGCCCCCTACCCTGAACTTTCCAGCCCAGATATTGGGCTGGGTTTCCCTCCACCCAGCTTCTCTGACCCCTTTATAACTCAGCCATTTGACTATGCCAGTCTCTTGGCTCAGGATGTCCCTGTTGGTCTGCAACTCCTGTCCTCTCTTCCCCTTCCCCCTCTCCTCAGGTGGCCCTGCTCAGGGTCCTGTTCACTCTGGATTCTCCCAGATGTCTCTGCCTCTGTCTATGCTCTTCGTTTTATCTGTAATAAACCTTTTCCTCCATCATAGCTAGGACCAGTCATGTCCCTTCCTTTTATTTCTATTTTTAAATCCCTTCCTTCCTTCCTTCCTTCCTTCCTTCCTTCCTTCCTTCCTTTCTTCCTTCCTTCCTTCCTTCCCTCCACCTCCTTCCTTCCTTCTTTCCTTCTCTCTCTCTCTCTCTCACTCTTCTTTTTTTCTTTTGTGACATACTAATGAAATCCAGGACTTTGCATATGTTAGGCAATTGCTTTACCATGAGC
This sequence comes from Ondatra zibethicus, assembly GCA_004026605.1. Taxonomy (NCBI): domain Eukaryota; kingdom Metazoa; phylum Chordata; class Mammalia; order Rodentia; family Cricetidae; genus Ondatra; species Ondatra zibethicus. The sequence goes on from PVIU01010305.1 coordinate 32,065, forward strand.
TCCACCCTAAGGACTTTTTTATATTTAAAAATGATTTTTTGGTTTTGGTTTTGTTGGTTTGTTTGTTGAGACAGGAGTCTCAAAAATGTAGGGAGCTCTATGTACCTCTGGCTGTCCTGGAACTCATTATGTAGACCAAGCTGGCCTCAAAATCATGAAGTCACCTGCCTCTACTTCCTAAGTAATTTGTGCTAGGATTAAAGGTGTGCACCACCACACCCAGCCTTAAAAATGAACTTTTTTTTAAAGACAAGGTTGCACTGACTTGCCTGGGCTGACCTTGAAATTGTGATCCTCCTGCCTCAGTTTACGTAGTAGCTGGGATTACAGACCAGCACTACATGACCAAGCGCTAGATCTTGGCCTAGGATGACAACAACCTTTTCCACTTGACTGCAGTGGATATCACGTCCCATGTGAAAACACTGTGCATTTTTGTGATTATTAGAAGAATGAGACTTGGTCCTTGGTGTGGGATAATGGTCTGTATTCTGTCAATTATATTTTAAATAAATGCTGATTGGCCAGTAGCCAGGCAGGAAGTATAGGCAGGACAACCAGACAGGAAGTAGAGGCGGGTCAATGAGAACAGGAGGATTCTGGGAAGAGGATTCTGTTTTCTGCAGTCCTGACCCAGCCACAGAAGAAACAAGATGTGACTGCCTTGCTGAATAAGGTACCAAGCCACGTAGCTAACATAAACAAGAATAATGGGCTAATATAAGAGTTAATAAGAAGCTTGAGCGAATGGGCCGATCAGTTTATAACTAACGTAGACCTCTGTGTGATTTCGTTGGGACTTAATGACTGCGGGGACAAGGCAGGACAGAAAACCTCAGTCAACAGGTCCTAAATTCTTTGATGAGCCCCCATTTGTCTCATGGTAATCTTTCTGTCGTGTCATTTGCTTCTCACTGACAGACATGAGACTGTTTTAAGCACTCATGTGTCCCACCTGGTTTTTCTTTTTCTTTCTTTCTTTTCTTTTTTTCTTTTAAGTATCTCAGTTTGTAGTTACTGATTCTCCTGTTTCCAGAGCAAGAATATTGGATCAGTTAGTAAAGAGGCTAGGGGACCCAGGTTCTTGGTGGGAAGAATACTCAGGAAGCTCAGGGTCAGGACCCCATCCCTTGACAAGTCCGGGGCAAAGGGAAGCTCTGGCAATATCCACATTCCAGAAAGCCTGGATTGTCTCCAAGATGGCGGACTCAGGGCACTAAGGGGCCAACCTTCTTGTGGAAGCAGATGGAGCAGATGTGGTCGACAGACATAAAGAGAGGTACTTTAAGAAGGCTCTTGTTCCTTGCAGTGAGTCTAAAGATTGGATCTAGAGGTAGCTTAGTTGGTAGAGTGCCTAGCATTCCTGAAGCCCTGGGTTTGATCTCCAGTACTACATAAAACCAGGCATGGTAGCATATGCCTGTAAGCCTAGGATAAAAACAGGCATGGTGGCACATGTCTGTAAGCCCAGCATAAAATCAGGCATGGTAGCACATGCCTGTAAGCCTAGCATAAAACCAGGCATGGTAGCACATGCCTGTAAGTCCAGCTCTTGGGAGGAGGAGGCAGGAAGATCACAAGTGCTCTATGTAGCCCTAGCAAGTTTGAGATTAGCCTGGGCTAAGTGAGACGTTGTCTCTAAATAGCAAACAATAGGACTTAAAGCCTGCTAGAAATATATGGAGACCCTACTCAGATTATAGATGATTTAAATTTTTAAATTTCAGAAACAGGTTCATGATCATACTTGTCCTTTTCTCTTTTCTTCCCCTCTTGGATTATTGTTGAATGTTTGCCTGGGTACAAAGGCCTTTCGCTATAGATCTTGGTGTATAACCACTGGATGCTGACTAGAATGCATCTCCAGTTTTGAAAGTCTCAGACTGCTCTCCACAAAGGCCCCGAGGAAGGAAGCCTGCACACTCTGCTCTGCAGGCTGCTGCCACTCAGTTGGGAGAGCATTGACGCCAGCGTGATGGTTGGGACAAGGAGTCCCCATAGTTTACATTTTTCTGCCTGAGGGTAGAATTGAGCTGTTACTGTGTCCTTGTCTGTGTCTCTATTTGCTACGTAGTGAGTTCTTTTTCTGGTTGGCAGGCATGCATTCTGGACTGGTTACACATGGGACAAATACGTCCTCCCGGTTTATGAGGACAAGCATCTCTCTGATCAGTTGACGTTGTGTGTCTGCATGTGGCACAATTTATTCATCTTCTGCTTTATAATTTATGCTTGGTTTTTGAGATGCCAAGGATCCTTTTGGCAACTTTTCAACAGTTTTGTCTGTATGGCACAAGGCATTTTGTATGTATCTATACAAATATATCAAAATTATAAATATGCCCAAATTATACAACAGTAACTAGCTTTAAATGTTATAATTTAAATTGTATCATTAGAATAAGCATGCGAGCCAAGGGTTCTAAAGAACATTCACTCCCACTTGGTACTTATTCAGCCTTTGAGCTACAGAAATTAATGACCAGAGTGAAGCAATTATCTCAGGGCCGTGGGTAGTGACCTTGGAGGGGCTCAGCCTCCTTTCCATTTGTCCTATTTTTGTTGCTAATAGCAGCATTTATCTCAATTTCAGTTTTCATTATATTCTTTATGGTCATAATTTAAAAAGGTTACATAGCACTCCCTTCCGGGAGTATGGAAACCTCAACTTCTCTGTATCTGCTCTTCCTTAGTGAGCTCTTCTGTAACGTCCTGTGCAAGCTTTCCGGCAACCTCCTGCGTTATCTTGTCAATTCTTGCATAAACTGTTGCTTTTCTTCAGCTCTATCTAAAAGCAAGGGGGCGGGGCTAGAAATCATCTTCCAGCACTTCTGCCTTTAAGAAATGTCTATGTCTTTTTCCTTTAAAAGGAAGAGCAGGGGATAGGGCAGGGTGGGAGGGAATATTCCCTTGGCCATTCAGATGGAGTCCTGCATCCTCCAGAGAAATGGACAAGGGCTTAGAAGTATAGGATAAGGGTCTGTTATTGGTCCACAAAGCTAATGAAGAGAGCCTATCAGCTCTCACTGTGGGACACCGTGCATTCCTTTAATCCCAGCACTGGGGAGGCAGACTCAGGCCAGCCTGGTCTATACAGCAATTTCTAGTGGCCAGAGTTACATAATGAAAAGGGGAGGAGGGGAAGTAAAAGTAGGAGGAGGGGGAGGAGGAGGACAGAATGGAAAGACAGGAAAGAAAGGTACAATCGTTTAGCTGGAGACTGGGCCTGAGCTGCTGGAAGTGTGGATAGGGATGCTTTAAGAAGATTGCAGGCTTGAGGCCATCCCATCCTCACTATTACCTCGTCCCATTTTTTTTTTTTGTTTGTTTGTTTTTCGATTCTAGGTTTCTCTATGCAGCCCTGTCTGGCATTGAACTCTCAATCCCCCTGCCTCAGTTACCTAAATGCCAGGACTATAGGTATGTGCTACCATGCCCAGCAAAGATCAAACGTATGGATGCTTGCGGTGAAATAGTTGTGTATCGTTAGAAGGAGACTCCATGTACTCCTAATAGGCTTTCCTTAGCTTCAAAAAAAAAAAAAAAAAGTCTTTTTTGAGACAAGGTCTCCTATATCATAGGCTGGCTCCAAATTCATTGTTTAACTAACAATGACCTTGAACTTCTGATCTTCCCAAGTGTGAGGCAAGAGCTCCACCCCCATGGAGCACACCCAGCCGTCTGCCTTTCTTACAACCTGCCTTGCATGTCTGCTCCAGTGTGAGCGGAGCTTTTGGGAAACCTCACCCCACTAAACTCAATCAGGATGGACCTTGCGCTTCCCCAACACTGAGAAAGACACATGGACGCAGGGCCTCCACACCTGTGACAAAAGGCTTGGGCAATTCCTATATAAATCTTCTAACATCTGAATTATACAGCCCTAGGAAAATTACTGTTTTGAGGTGAGCTAGGCACAGATTTACCAAAGACAGAAAAAAAAGAAAAGGCTTTAATTAGAGCCCAGCCCTAAGTAAATGACCCCCTGATCTGTTGTTCTTAAAGGCCCTGGAGTTAAGCTTCTTTGCTCTTGCTGCTATTCTAGGAGTTTTCCTTGTTTTATTTATCTTAGCGTGTGTGTGTGTGTGTGGTGTTTGGTGTGTGTGACTGTGAATTAAATCCAGGACCTTGAATATTCTGGGCAAGAATGCTCCTATTGAGCCACATCCCTAACCCTGTTTTTTTCTTTTTGTGGGGTGGGGCTGTGCCTCTCTATATAGTCCAGATTGGCTATGAACTTGGGATCCTCCTCATGGCCAAACACTTGTCTCCCTGTGACTCCTCCCCATGGTCAAACATTTGCCTTCAGGAGTCACTGAAGTGAGACACTCACTTCTAAGCACACAACACTTGTTTAGATTCAGATATTTTAAAATGTTGTTTTTAATTTTCTAAATAATTTCTTTAATTATATTTTTTATGTAGATTGATGTGAAGGTGCCAGGTCCCCTGGAACTGGAGTTACAGACAGTTGTGAGCTGCCATGTGGGTGCTGGGAATTGAACCCAGGTCTTCTGGAAGAGCAGCCAGTGCTCCTAACCTCTAACCCATCTCTCCGGCCCTATTTTCAAATTTTTAAAAATTATATTCATTTGTTTGTTTTCAGGGAGGGGCCAGAACATGACTTGCAGGAGTTGTTCCTTTCCTTCCACCATGGGAGTCTCAGGGATTGAACTCAGATCGCCAGGCTGGGCAGAAACCACTGGGCCATTTTGCCAGTCCAAGTCTTTTAAGATAGTCTTGCTTCAGGGCTTAAGACTCGCCAACTTTTTACCTGTGCTCCAGGTAGAGTGATTATTTCCAGGAATATGTGTTTGTAAAACATAATTTGCAGAATGAATTTTCCTCGGTGTTTAGCAAGAGAACAAGATGTGTAACACATTATTGTAAGTTTTCAAATATTTAATTTGTAAGGTTTAGATCTTGAATATTCCTCCTCATGCTGCTATTGGGAGTTGATAGAACCGTGAGTCACAACAAACCTTTCTGTCACGGTGTGTCACGGTGTGTCACGGTGTGTCACGGTGTGTCACGGTGTGTCACGGTAATGGAAAGCTGACGAGCAAACTGATACTGAAACCAACGGTTTGGTTAAAATGTTTACCTGGCCCAGCCATTTAGTTGGATCATATTGGAAATGCAGGGTTTGGAATTTATCTTGTCTCATGTTTTTTCATAACTCAGCCACTATTTATCAAAATAGCTGTCTAAGTGTAGTGGTCCCCACAGTTGGTATCGAGTGGGGAGGGAAGTGGGAAAGAACAATATACAGATTCTTAGAGACACTGAGGCAAGTTGTACTTTTACAACTGACAGAAAAATTCCCAGATATGACAAGCTCTTTATTTGGTGCTTAGTGGGTCCAGCTCAAATCTAGGGAGCAAGTATGAATTAGTAACTTAGTAATTAGTTCACTTCCCCTCTGGGCAGGGCTTGTGTAAAAAAGGTGACTGAGATCCCAAATTAGGATGAGGCTCTTACTGGTTTGGGAAGGTGACTATAAAAAGATAAGAATAAGGAAGAAACTATGACCAATAGAAAGAATGAGATCCTAATCATAGCCTTATCACCCACAACAAGGGCCACAGGCAGTCTCAATTATGTCTTATGTTATTAAGTCAACAACCCCCAATTTTCCTGACAACAATTATTTTGGTGCCAATATTTTTGGTTTTTTGCCTCCAAATACTAACCTCATAATGAAGCCAGGCAGCTTTAAAGTGTGTATGTGAGCTTAAGTTTTATAAATAGAAATGCGCTTGTGAGTACATGAAAAGAATATTTATGTCACCCATACTTAACTTTAAAAATATTCATTGTTGTATAATGTTTTTAAAACATTAAAAATAAGTTGCTCTGAATTCATGAGGAGTAGCACATATGTAATTAAAGACGTTCCTCTTCTGTTTGTATCATACATGTCTCAGTTCTTCAGACTGAGTGAAAAAACGTGGGAGAAAATGATATGTGTATATAATAATAAAAGCACTACATGGGTTATTAATGAGTTGAAAATCCTCCTTTGTGTGTATTTAGCTTGGCTATAGTTTCAGATATTTCTGTAGATTAGCACATAAGTGGTACATGGTCTTAAAAATCAGATAAATCAAATGCATCCTGGTTGAGCACAAAAAGTAATTTAGAATACTTCCAATTTCCTTAGATATAAAATGAAGGATAGAATGTGGGTGGAATTACAGAAGTCTCCCCAAAATTGATTCTGAAACCAAACAGTGTTGACAACGTCAGAACCAGGCAAATGTACTAAACACCTCTGAGCTGAACACTTCAGTGGCCAAATGAGAGCATCTACATGACATGTTTATGATAGATTGCCTTGTCAATGAGACAGGATTTAGAACCACTTTGGAGACACGACTCGGAGTGTCTGAATATGAGAGGTGTTGCCAGAGAGGCAAGAAGACCCATATTGCATGTGAGTGGCTCCATTCTTTGGGCTTGGATCCTGGAATGGATATGAAGGAGGAAGCAATCTGAGGACACACAGACACACACGTGTGTGCACACACAGGCACAAACACACACAAACATACATACAGATACAGACACACACACAGGCGCACATACACAAAAATACATACACAGATACAGACACACATGTGACACACACACAGGCACACACACACAAACATATACACAGATACAGACACAAGACACACACACACGTGTGTGCACACACAGGCACACACACAAACATACACACAGATATAGACACACACACAGGTGTACATATACAAATATACATACACAGATACAGACACACACATGTGGTGCACACACAGGCACACACATAAACATACACAGATACAGACACAGGCAAACAGAGACACACATACAGGTGCACATACACAAATATACATACACAGATACAGACACACACAGGCACACACACACACATACAGGTACAGACTCACAGACACAGGCACACACAAGCACACACTCACAAACATATACACAGATACAGATACACAGACACACAGACACAGGCACACACAGACACACTCACAAACATACACACAGATACAGACACACACAGGCACACATACACAAACATACGTATACACATACACACATACATGTGGCACACACACAGGCGCACACACACAAACATACACACAGATACAGACACGCAGACACAGGCACACACAGACACACACAGGTGCACACTCACAAACATACACACAGATACAGATACACACATAGACAGACATTCCAGGAACTTAAATTTTTTTTTAATTAAAAAAAAAAGATAAACTTAAGCTGAGTTTGATGGATCACCCATCACTTTCTTTGCTGACAACAGGAAAAATGTCAGTTAGCTTCTGGTCAAATAAGAGTTTGATCAGCAGAGGCAAGCCGGCAGTGAAGCTCTGTGGGGCATGGGTAGGTCAGAGAGTCTTTGGACAGACTGTTGATGTGAGTGCCCAGCTGGGCCAGCTGCAGACAGAAGAACTGTCCATGCTTGTGATGTCGCCCAGAGGCAGCTGGCGGGCACGGGGGCCAGCACAAGCCGCCCTCCATGCCAATCTCTGTCGGCAGCCCTGAGGCGCACTCTCCAATTCACTCCTTTCCTTTGGAGGTTGCAGTCTTAGGGCATTTTGGATTTTGGTGCTAAAGAGGACAGGCCATGTGGTAAATGGTTGTCACAAAGGAAGATTTTCTTGTGTGTGTATCTGTGTGCTGTGTGCGTGCATGCACGTGTGTACGCATGAGTAAATGGTGGAGTGGGTGTTCACGTGTGTGAAGACCAGAAGTCAATGTTAAGTGTCTTCCTCAGTCATTTCTCCACCTTATTTTTTGAGGCAGGGTCCCTTACTGAACTTGGGGCTCATCAATTAAGCTAAGATTACCTGGCCAGCAAGCTCCAGAGTGCTTCTGTCTGTACCTTCCCCAGGGATGCAATGACAGGTACACAATGTTCCTTTGTGCCTGGCTTTTTCTGTGGGGGCTGGGAATCTGAATTCATGTCTCCATGCTTGCACAGGAAGCACTTGACCAACGGAGTTGTCTCTACATCCCCAATGTAGTGTTTTCTTCAGGCTAGGAATACTCTCAATAAAAAATTAATAATGAACAAGAAACATGGACAATGCCAGACAGTGTGGTGGTTCCTGAGCAAATGCTGAAGTGTAAGTAGTGGCTTTGACTGTTGTATAAGTAATTGACAGTATGTTGTATGACTAATTATGTTACAATAACATAATAATAATAATAGTCTTAGTGTTTCATAATTTGAAAATGGTGGAATTCAAGAGGGGTAGGAATGTGATAGGTCATTGGTAAAGAAGCTTCTATTTTCACTCCAGGGAAGAAGTTCGAATTAGATCAAATTCCCATTGGGGGTTGGGATCCAAAGCATTCGTGCCATTAGGGCAGGGGTCTAACTACACGAACAACCAAGACATTGTCTAGGCTGTTCTGTGGAGCATTGTGTCTCAAGCCGCAGTGTGCATACTAAGCAGTTCCTGATTTGGTAGATGTTGCACTTCTAACAAATTCTCAGGATCTGGTCCTGGGAGCACTACAAGTCCCAAGGTTCCTGGAGACTCAGGAGCTAGTAAGAGAGAAGCTAGCACCATTCCAATTTGACGAGTACCATCTACTAACTTATTGGAAGTTTTAAACTGATTCTTGCTCTAAAAGTCAATCCCAACAGATGATGTCAAACATTACACACAGCATATTAGATGTGATGTGTTCTTTGACTTTTCATGTGAACACCCACAGACACATGCACACACACGCTTATGCACACACAGGCTTTCACAAGTGATGTTTGAGAAACTAGTAAGTAAACAATGACACAACAGATATTTTTGAGCCTCCATGTTAAGTTCAAGGAAGCTTCTGGAAAGGTTGCCTGGTCAATATGAGTCAGTCTGAAGAAGACTGACTTATGTTGGCTTAGTCTTAGAAGCATCTATGAAGAATGAACATATCTCTGGCACTCTAGGTAAGCAGCGTGGTCATGCTTAGACTCCAGGCTCCCCCTTATCATGATGCAGAGCCTCATAGCAGATGTCACATCTTATGACATCTGACATCTATAAGGATTGTTAAATTTGTTAGTTTGATTTTTTAAATTGGTTATATAATTAAAATAATATGTGTTTGTAGTCTCATGGTCACACAAACTCAGAGAAATGTGAGTGTGAGACTAAGTGTTTTTCCTACATGGGCCTTCTAGAAAGCTAGGCAATCATCAGGGCCATGGCAACACTGTCTTCTCTGAATGAGAACTCTCTAAGTTGCTGTCAGCAGCAGTTCAAAGCCAGGAAATACTCGGACATTTGCAAATGACACCTTGCCCTGGCTGAACATTCACATACATGAAATTCTGTACCTTGGCTGCACAAATTAGGAGATCACAGCTTGTGTGTGCGTACGAGTGCCTGTGTGTGTGTGCGTACGTGTGCCTGTGTGTGTGTACATGTGCCCCCCCCGTGTGTGTGTGTGTACATACACGTTTTCTGTCTGTTACCTAGCTGGGATGATACTTGCTACAATTTGGATGTACAGAGAAAACACTTTTTCTTGTTTCATTGTATAATCCCTGCCTTTCTTTTTTGGGGGGAAGGGGAGAGGGGAAGAGCAGAGAGAGCCAGAGAGAGAGAGAGAGAGAGAGAGAGAGAGAGAGAGAGAGAGAGCCAGAGAGAGAGCCAGAGAGAGGGTGTGGAAAGGGAGAAGGGGGAGGAGGGAAACAGGCAGAAGCTCAATCCTTGCCTTTCTAAAGTACCTTTTACTGCTAGCAGCCAAACAAAGCAAAACAACTAACAAGGCTCAAGTAAATGGCCCATCTGATTTAAACATTAGATGCATACATTATTTCTGTCCCTTGTGCACCGCGGGCTTTGATCGGGATGGGTAAACTCGTGCCCAGTGGCTTGGTTTTGGGTCTCGGTGATGCCCTTGACTTTGAATGTGTTGATTCCACGATTTCTTCTCATTTGAGGCAAGAGCAGGTGAAATTAGAAGGTACAGAAGCCATTCTTACAGAGCACAGCCCTTAACAGACCCAGCTTCTCCCTTATCTCGCTATCGGAAATGTCTCCAGTTCTAATAGTGTCCTCCACACAATTTCATCAACCCTTGGCTTACCCTAGCCTCCCTCCATGAACACTGACGGGGTAGAGCTTGGGTGCTATTAGGTCACTCCTTTCTGGGCAGGGCTTCATGATGGATACGTGTGCTTACATTACCAGAGTTCTACTGGACCCTTCTTTTCTTGCTCTTCCATCCCTCTGACTGGACCAAGGAGATTTTTCATTACACTTCTTCTAGGACAATCTCCTTCTGCCTCATTGAAGAAAACACCAAGTCCCAGCAGAGATGGAGAAAAGATGTTATCTGTCTTGACTATTAGAGATACGAAGCAGGACGTTTGAATGGCAACAAAAGGAATCTATAGCTTGTATTATGAGCCTTTCATCTTGCCAAAGAAAGCATGTATTACTGCTTGAGCGTGAAATGCCCCCCACAGGTTCATGGTTTTGGTGTGGTCTCCAGCTGCTAACACCATTTTGGAAGGATTTGGAAACATTAGGAGGTGTGACCTAACTGAATGAAGTAGGTCACCACAGATGTGTTCTTAAGAGCCGTATCTTGTACCAAACTCCTTTCTCCTGCCCTCAGTTTTCTGTGTACCATGAACTGAGATGCTTCTAGGTCACAAGCTTCTGCCACCTTGATGTTCTACCCAAGTGATTGGGATCAAGTGGCCCTGGACTGAGCTCTCTGAAGCCATGAGCCAAAATCAATCTTCCCTATTTAAAGTAGTTCTCTCATATCTCTGTCCTAGCAACAAGAAAGGTAACTAGTCTAGCAATGGCTCTCAGCCTCAGGCAATAAACCTCTTGCCTCTACTTCAAGATAGGAGTCGAAGATGAGAAGTAGCTCTGGAATTAAATGTCTTAGCTCTATATGTCTTAAGTATTATCTCCATGGATTCTATTTTATAGAATCTTAGATTGAAAACCAAGACACATCAACAAGTACTTGTGTGGTTCAGAAAACCATGGCAAGAACAGACTTCCTTAATTATGAAGTCAGGTGTTGTACCTGTTTTCAAGATTAGCTGCATCTTGACTATGTCTGAGCATCTAGGATGCTGGTTGTCCCCTGTACACACATTTGTGTTTTCCATGTGTGTCCCTGTCTTCTTTTCTAACTCACGCAACCAATATATGTTGTCCTCAAAGAGGAAAATAAGTGTGTGGATGTTAGGGCGTGCGCCTAGCACTCTGGGACACACGAGATTTGCAGAGCCCTGAGTCAGCAGCCCAGTCCTCACAGTTCCTACTCCTGACAGCTGTTTATTTCTCTCAGTGTAATTTCAGAGGAAAATATCCAGAAGGGATTTGGTGTCCTAGATCTATCAGAAAGCATGTTTAAGATAGTCTGTCATTTTACAGCATAAAAATCTAACTAAATAATCACATCATAAATGGTTAGAATCTCAGTAATAATTTATTTGAAATTGGGCTAAAAGGGGAGGAGGTGTTTCAAGTATATGACTGCTAACTGGGAAGGATATAAAGACGTGAAGTGTGCCAACAGCGTGGGGTGAGAATGTTTTCCACCATTTTAAGGCAAACAGAGGATAATAAAGTTTGAAAGGTTTGTTTTCCAAATATATCAGATTCAGGCCCTATTTTTTGACTAGAAAAGCAGCATGCTGACTTGCCCCTGGCGCTTGAGTGGGGATGCTCTAACATTAGGAAGCTTTGAGGTCATGTTTGATGAGGCATAAAGGAGCCCAAATCAAAAGGTGTGAACCCTTCAGGCTCAGCCTGGAGACTGGGCTATAGGCCAGGGTGGAATCTAGATGGTCTCCAGACAGAAGCAATCCCAGAGAGGAATATGAGAGAAATTTGGTTTGTAGAAGCTGGTGTTTCCAGAAGAGAGAACAGACAGCATCCACACAGACAGCATCCACACAGACAACATCCACACAGACAGCATCCACACACACAGCATCCACACACACAGCATCCACACAGACAGCATCCACACACACAGCATCCACACAGATAACATATACACAGACAGCATCCACACACACAGCATCCACACAGACAGCATCCATACACACAGCATCCACACACACAGACAGCATCCACACAGACAGCATCCACACAGATAGTATCACATAATAGCCACATGGAAACTCAGCTTTGTCTTCCTAGCTGCATCATATTTAAAATATCGACTGAGAAAATAGCTAAGACAAAAATAGTCAAAATATTAACAAAAGAATTAAAGTGGCACACTAGAAAATATCTACTGAGAAAAGAAGGCAATGAAGGAGGAACACTTACAACACTAACAAAGCAAATAAAATTGTGTCATGACATATACACATGTATGTATGTATGTATGTATGTATGACTGACAAAGTGGCAGATAAAAGCCAGACATGGTAGCATATTCCCACAACCCCAGCACTTAAGGAACTAACAGGATTGAGAGTTCAAGGCCAACCTGGGTTATGTTGTAAGACCCAGACTGAAATGCAAAACAAAAGTAGCAGATACTGTTTTGATCCTATCAAGAATAAAATTAAATATGAATGAACCAAGCATCCCAATCAAAAAGAAGAGATTGTCAAGTTAAATTTCAAAAGGAGCATCCATTTCTATGCTGTCTTCAAAAGAGAGTTTAGACTGAACAAGGTCAGAAGTAAGAGACTACAGGCAAATTGTGCAAATAGTAATGTGAGAGCAACTTTATGGGTGCCTGTGATACTGTGAAACAACATAAACTTTAAGACACAAAAGGAGTTCAAATCAAGGGGCCTTCAGTTTAAAGATAGCGACATGGCTTACATGAAGGAATTACTCTTTGTGTATAAGAATACTATATGTTTGTGCCTGTAGATGGCATGATATCATATACCTACCATTATAATGCTACATAAAATAGCTCTCTTTCACTCCACCTGCTAGGCTCCTGACAACCAATGATTTTTTTTTTACAATCTGATTTTACTTTTCCAGACTATTATATAATAGGACTCAGGGTGTAGCCTTTTAGGACTGTTTCCTTTAGCTAGTATTTTAGTTATCTTTTCATAAGCCACGGCCAAATATGATGTAAGGGAGGAAAGATTTCTTTTGACTCAGTTTCATGCAAGAAAGGCATCTGTGGCTTGTGACATGGCTTGTTACATCTCTGAAGATCAGGAATTGGGGAGATCTGGCCACGTACAACCTCTATCTCTACTGCTGTTCCGCAACCTCCCCAAACTACCACCAACTGTTCAAAAACGCGGGTCAATGGGTGACATTTCACATGGAAAATTTAACACTTAGCAATATGCATGTGAGGCGCAATTTTATTTACCACGGAATCAACTATGTAGCTGTACCACAGTTTGCCTACAAATCCACCTATTGAGAATGTTTGTCTTTTTCCAAGTTTTGGCAATTCAGAGTAAAGATGGTATTAACTTTCCTAGGTAGGTTTGTGTGTGTGTGTGTGTGTGTGTGTGTGTGTGTGTGGTGTGCAAGTGCCTTGTTTTAAGTTCATTTGGGTAAATACAAAGGCGTGGTGACTGATGCATCCTTTGGTAACTCTATGTTTGGTTTAATAAGAAACTGCCGAGCTGTCTTCCAAAATGACTGAGCTATTTTAAATTTCCATGAGCAGTAAATCAGAATTCTAGTAGCCCCACATCTCTGACACTCACCATTAATGTTTTCATTTGCACCATCTTAAAGGGATGCTAACACACAGTTGTTTCAATTTGCAATTCTCTAACAGCATATGCTGAGTTTTCATTTGCCACCTGTATATCTTCTTTCATGAGATGTCCATTAAGATCTGCTTCCCATTTTAAAATAGTAAATTGGCAGTTTTCTATTGCTGAACTTTGAGTTCTTTGGATATTTTGGATGGCAGTCCCTCATCAGGTAAGTCCTTTGCATATATTTCTACCAGTCTAGGGCATAGTATTCTCCCCACAGCCCTCTTTATTTTTTTGAGACAGGGTCTTTCTATGTAGCCCTGGCCAGCCTGGAGCTCACTATGTAGATCAGGTTGGCCTCAAATTTACAGCGATCTGCCTGCTCTGCCTACTGAGGGATTAAAGGTATGTGCTACAATGCTTGGAAAGTTGTTATTCTCTTGATAGTATCTTTTGTTTTGCCTAAATTTTTAATTTCAATGAAATTAAGTTTTCAATTTGTCAGTTTCTTTGTTTCATTATATGTGTTTCATTAGATGTGCCTTTGTAATATTAAAAGAGACACGGCTACCCCAGGTTACCTAAAATTTCTTCATGTTGCCTTCTAGGGGTTCTATAATTTTGCATTTTACTTTTGGGTTTCTGCTCCATTTTGAGTTAATTTGTGAAAGGGCTACGTTCTGTGCTTGTTTCATTTTCATGTTTTTGTCCAGGTTTCCCAGCTTCATTTCCTGTTGTGTCGCTATGGCTCCTTTGTCACAGATCACTTAGCTGTACTTCCATGGATCTAATTCTGTGCTACATATTTGCCATTTATTCTTTTACCAGAATAAATTACAGCGTCGTGATCATTGTAGCATTACATAAGGACTGAAGGTTAGTATTGTCACCCCTCTGTCTCTTTTCTCTTTCAGTATTGTGCTGGCTAATTTGGGGTCTTTTATATCTTCACCTAACTTTCAAAATAACTTCCTGGAATTCTAATGGGGATTTCATTGAATCTAGAGATTAAGTGAGACAGAACTGACATTGAATAATATGGAGACTGCCTATCCATTAACGTGGAATAGCTTTTCAATTTCTTGATTCTTTATCAGTGTTTTTCAGTTTTTCAACATAAAAATTGTAAATATTTTGTTATATTTATAGCAAAGTATTTTATGTTGGGTAGCAACGTTAAAATTAAAAATTAGAAACACCATGTTACTTATGTTTGTTCATTGCTATTAGTGGGAAAAATTGACTGTTATATAAACTCAGTTTCTAATTGTATGATATCCCATGCAAACAACCATGTTATATATAAAATAATATATTTCTAGTTCCCTTGTCCCACTTGTAAGTCAAGTAAAGAGTTTTTGCTGGAAAATGGATCAGCTAGAACCTTAACATATGATTTCCTAGTCTCTAGAACCTTAAGAATATTAATTTCTGGATTTTTAAAAAAAGTTTTTTCTTTATTTAAACCAATAAGATATGTGCTTACAGAATCATGCTAAGTCGTGTATTGTAGATATAAGTGGCAACTTGTTTTTTTTACTTATTTTTTTAATTTCTTTTTTATTTTGTAAGTGGTTACTTGTAAAACTCCAGCATCTCTTTTAAATGCCTGATAAAAATAAAAACTATGAGAAATATTTTCCAAATTTTCCATGTCAATGCATGTTGGCAGAGGCCACTCATTTGTTTCTCATCTACCCAGGCTCAAAATAATCACACTGCAACTATATTAATTGCAATACTGTTTAGCCAATAGCTTAAGCATATTCCTGGCTAACTCTTACATCTTAAATTAACCCATTTCTATTATTTTATATTTTACCATGAGGCTTGTGGCCTACCAGTGAGGTTCCGGCTGGCCGCTCGCATCTTTCTCCTTTGGCAGCTGCATGGTGTCTCACTGACTCTGCCTTCTTTCTCTCAGCATTCAGTTCAGGTTTTCTGGCTAGCTTTACTGTGCCCTATCACAGGCCAAAGCAGTGTCTTTATTCATTAACCAATAAAAGCAACACAACCATATATATATACAGAATTACTTCCTACATCAAATGCATCTAATTTTATACTTAGTATGGTACTAAATTTTTAAAGGCCGTATGTTTTTAAAATATATCTTGGAAACTGGTGTTATTATAATACTTAGTAGATGTTGTGTATTCCAGTTTCATATATGAATAAGTAGAATTCAAAAGGGCTTTTCTGGTGAATTTTCCTGTCACCCTCATCCTAAAACCCATTGAATTTTAGGTAGGCCAATAAGTGAAATTGATTCCTGATGAATTAGCCTAAGGTCTTTTGTGGCAGTCTGAGATGACTTATCCATCACTTTTGATATGATTTCTAGTCTTTAAAATTTTCTGTGTATAGCCAAGGATGTGGTCTACTCTGGTGAATGCTCCTTTTGCATGTTCTTCTGTGGTTGAGGTAATGTATGAGGGTCCTTTAGATCAAGGTGAGTGGCATCATCCAGTTCATTTGCATCCTAATGGAATTTCTTCCTGTTAGAACTGTCACTAGCAGACAGTCATGTTGACAACCCTAGTTATAATTGTGAATTGTTCTATTCTTTCTTGCAATTCTATTAGCTTTTTGCTCATACATTTATTTTTGATATATGTGTGTATGATGTGCTTGTATGTATGTATGTGTTCACGTATGTGGATGCATGTGTATTTGGGTACACATACATACATGTGAGAGCAAATATGGAGGCCTGATGTTGACGTCGAGTATCTTCCTTGATTGCTTTCCACTTTATATATTGAGGGTCTCACAATGAACCTGGAGTCCACCAATTATGGATAGTCTATCCAGCCAGCTTCTTGCCCTGAGTATACCCATTTATGCTGCTTAAATATTGGGACTACGGGCAGCTGCTATGTACACCCAACTTTTACATGTTCATGGGATTTGCCTCAGGTCATCATCCTTGTGCAGAAAGCACTTAACTCACAGAGCCATCTCCAGAGCCCTACCTAGTGTAGTTAATACTCTCTTATTATACATATGCACAGGAAGGGTTTTTAGGTCTTCTTCCAGAACTGACCCAACCTTTATCACTGTGTGATACCCATCCTTATCCTGATACAGCTCTTTCTTTTCAATCTTTTCTTTCAGAAATTGATGCTGGCATTCCAGATTTCTTTTCGTTGTCGTGAATACCACATTTGCCCTCTATCCGTTTACTCGGAAGCTACAGGTTTTCTGTTTACTGTGGGCTTCTGGTAGTTGTGTCTGATACTGTGCTTAAACGGTGTGTGTGTCTTCTTTCTTTCATAAAGATCCACTTGTCTGTTTCTGAAGTGTGGGATTAAAGATGTGTACTGAAGAGACAAAACTAAAGCCATTTTAAACCCAGGGCCCCATCTTTGTGAGACTCTAACCTAGCAGGCACCCCACACCAAGGGCCCCACCCCATGTACCTGTGAATTCAGAGAAAGACCACAAGTGACCCAAAAACTGCCTGGCTACCAGAGACTTGAAGACAGCTATACAAACAAGTTTTTTGTTTGTTTGTTTGTTTTGTTTTGTTTGTTTTTTGTTTTTTTTACAGTTACCAGATGGTTTTGTGGAAAGTTACAAAAATCCACTCTTGACTTAGAGGCAACTATCCCCCTACCCAATCTGGTAACGCCAAGGTATTTAACTCTCTGCTTGCAGTTTTTCCCTTTAAACACCCCCTGCACTATGAGTTCAGGGCCTTTTCTCCCTCACCCGCTGTGTCGGTGCATGGGACAAGGGCCCCTGCTTGCAAGCCTGTAGAACAATAACGAAACCTCGTGTGATTGCATCAGAAGTCAGTTCCGTGGTGGTCTTGCTGGGTGGTTGCAACTCAGGCACAATGTACTTCAAACCTGGCATGGTCTGAATATTTTAATTAGTTTATTTAAGCAATCTACATTAAAATGATTTTTGATAAATCTAGATTAATGCCTTTTTTATTTGTAGTTGGCTTTTTTTTTCTCTCTTTGGACCCAGCTTTGCCCTGTATCCAGACTGGCCTAGAACTTGCTGTGTAGTTCAGACGGCTCTGAATTTATAATCGCCCTGTCTCAGTTCACCGAGTGCTAGGGTTACAGGTATTCACCATCACAACCTGCTAATTACTTTTATGCTTGTTTCTTTTGTGTTCCACCCTAATTTCTGCATTCTCTAGTTTTAATTATTCTATATGTGTTTAGCAATCTATGATACTTGTTAAGAAGAGAGAGAGACAGAGAGGGAGGGAGAGGGAGATGGAGAGAGAGAGAGAAAGAGAAACCTAAAATGTGTCATACACATTCACAACTGATGTGGGATTCCCCTCTGTGTGTTACAAGTATGTTTTATTACCATTGCTAATAAAGAAGCTGCTTTGGCCTATGTCAGGGCAGCATAGAGCTAGGTGGGAAAACTAAACTGAATGCAGGGAGGAAGAAGGTAGAGTCAGAAAGATGCTATGTAGCTGCTGAAGGAGAAAGATGCCAGAACCTTACTGGTAAACCACAGGCTTGTGGTGATATACAGATTAATAGAAATGGGTTAATTTAAGATGTAAGAGCTAGAATACACCTAAGCTATTGGTCAAACAGTGTTATAATTAATATAGTTTCTGTGTTATTATTCAGGTCTGGGTGTTCAGGAAATGAACGAACAGACTCCTTCTACACACTACTAACTCATAAAGAAATCATACTGACCCTCAGGTAACACATGTATGTGTTCTTTTCTTTGCTATTATTTTTTTTTTGTTACTGTCTAGTAGCCCACTTTAGTCTGGAATTCACTATGTAGCCCAGGCTGGCCTCTACCTCCCACTTCTCCTGTTCTTACCTCCTGGGTGCCAGGATTAGGGTGTGTGCTTTTACACTTGACCACAGAGCTCCTTCCTCCATTCACATACAGCATTATTCACTTTATTTATCCATGAGACATTACCACCTAGAATTCATTTTAAACCTTCCAGGCACATGAAATAAAAATGAGAAAAATAAAGTTTTTGTTTTGTTTTTTGTTTTTTTGTTTTCTTTAATTTAATTTAATTTTTTTTTTAAGACAAAGTCTCATATATCCCAGGCTGGTCTTGAACTCTCCGAGTAGCTGAGGGTGACTGAAAGTGTGATTCCCCTGCGGGTTCCTTTGCTGATTCCTGGTGACAGATGAGCACCTCTCTTACAATTCATGTGACTCCAGAAACTGACCTGAGGGCTCCATGCAAGCAGTCTACCAACTGAACTATCTCCATAGACCTTAGTTTTTTTAATTTAATTAATTTTTTTTGAAACAGGGTCTCTCTATGTAGCCTGTGGCCTGCCTGGAACTCGTTATGTAGCCCAGGCTGGCTTCAGACTCATAGAGATCCACCTGCCTCTGCCTTCTCAGTGCTGGAGTTGAAGGCGAGAGACACCACACCTGGCTCCTTTCATTTATTTTTTTGAACCAATAATAATATAGCACATGATTCAAAAATTTAAAAAGTATTAATAATGTATGGTAAAAAATTTCTTCCTTCAATCTCTGTCTCCCAGGAGACAGCAACAGTACAGTTTTTTTAAATCTTTCATAATATATTTTCTACACATGAATAATGTATAGTTGTACTAGTTCATATTCTATCTATCTATCTATCTATCTATCTATTTATCTATCTATCTTTTTTTTTCAAGGCAGGGTTTCTCTGTGCAACAGCCCTGGCTGTCCTGGAACTTGCTTTGTAGATCAGGCTAGCCTTGAACTCTCTGAGATCCACTTGCCTCTACCTCCCTAGTGCTGGGATTAAAGGCGTGCACCATCACCACCTAGCTTTATATTTCACCAAAAATCACAAAATATGAAACATCCTTTTTCATCCAGACTCATCCATGCATGCATAGCCTTCCCAACAGAACATGGCTCCACTCCATGAGTGTACATGTCTTGGGGAAGTGGACTCTACCTTCAGAGCTGGGTGTGCATGTTCAATGGGCAGTCCATATATGAAAATTGGGCAAGAGATCCAATTCAGGACAAGGAGCAAGCTGAGATATTTTCTGCACCTCCAAAAAAGTCTCTTCCCTCTGATGAAGCTGGGTGGGAGCTTCAGACTGTCTCTAGCCATGGTTGTGCGACACAGTAAAGATGAAGCAGAAATTTGGGCGATGACACTGGAGGCACTGAAAGGTGTGGGTTAAATCAACCTCAAGACCTGGCTTAGTGTCGTCCTTGAAAGCACAAGAGGGGAGGTTAATTCCATTTCCAGCTGTCTAGGGCAGAGTCACAAGGCACTGACATGGGAACTGTCGCATCCAGTAGAAGGGCATTTCAGACCCAGCAGTGCTGTCTGGACAGACTTTTGCTTTACAACAGTAAAACAAACTGGTGTATCAGCTCTCTGCTACATGGCAGGTCGCAGTCCGAAATGCTCTCCCACATGTGAGAGTAGCTTGTGAGATAGGGCACAGGTCCACACTGTGCAGGTGAGGGAAGGAAGAGTGGCAGGAATGTCCTTGTGGTAGGAGAGGAATATCCAGACTCTCATTCCAGGCTTTCTTCCACATTGAGATTACCTTCCTTAGTGGGGCATGGCGGCAGACACCCCTAATCTCAGCGTAGCAAGATCCTGTCTCAGACACAAAAGTAAGAAAGCTACCTTCCCTGAAGCATAAGTTACATTTCTCATTGCTGTGACATAATGCCTGGCAGAATATTTAAGGGAGAAGAGGATTACTCTGAACCGCAAGTTCATCCTAGCATGACTGTGAAGGCATGGAGGTCACAGAAGTACAAAGGGGCAACTCTTCACACCCTGGCAGATCAAAGACCCTGGACCAGAAGTAGATCTAACAACCTACAAGGCCCTCTCCTAATGACACACCTCTGCCAGCCATGCCTCCCCTTCCAAAGGTTTTAACAACTGTCTGACATATCAACGCCAGCTGGAACCAAGTGTTCAAATAAATGGGACTTGGGGGACATTCCATATTCCAACTTCCCCTTTGTGGTGGTTTGAATAAAAATGACCCCCATAGGTTCATAGGAAGTGGCACTGTTAGGAGGTGTGGCCTTGTTGGAGTAGGTGCGGTTTTGTTGGAAGAAGTGAAGCCCTAACTAAGCCTTAACACACCTAAACCATGGGACACCCTGTGTTCAGACATTTGTACCTACTGATACCATTTGGCATCAAGTGTCAATCCATCCCTTAAGAACAAGGGTTAGGAGGTCCTTCTGTCTGTGTGTTGCTTTCATTGGTTAATAAAGAAACTGCCTTGGCCTGCTGATAGGGCAGAACTTAGGTAGGTGGGAAAGATGGAACTGAATTCTGGGAGAAGGAAGGCAGAGAGAGAGATACCATGGATCTGCTGGAGACAGATGCTGGGAATTTTACCTGGTAAGACGCTGCCATGTGGTGATATACAGATTAATAGAAATGGATTAAATTAATATAAGAGTTAGCCAATAAGAAGTTAGAGCTAATGGGCCAAGCAGTGTTTTAATGAATGTAATTTCTGTGTGGGTATTTCGGGGCTAAGCTAGCTGGGCAGCCAGGACAGACAAGTGAGCCCTCTTCCAACAGAACAACAGGACTGGAAGGTTCTAAAACTTTGGAACATAGTGAAGAGGTAGTGGACACTCCAGAAGGTGTGGATTCATCATGGTTGCCAAGGCTGTGACTGCTCCCAAGATGTGACCTTCAACCACGAATCACATCTTCAAGCTTCAGTGTTCCAGGCATCGATGGGCCAGCCCCTGATGTACATTGTGCTGAGAGAGGAGGATATGGTTTTCATTATTCATGGTAGAGTTGCCCTGTGCCTTACTCTGTTTTCTGATGCTGTAACTGAGTACCAAAGGCAGGGGTACCTCTAAGATAGAAGTTAATTTGCTCAACAATAGCTCAGGAAATGGGGATGACAAGAGCAAGACGGCAGCATCTGTGTGGCTCATGCTGAGGGCTTTTTTGATACATTGTGACATGTGAAGGGTGTCACACAGTGAAAGAGAGCAGGCATGAAGCTCAGCATGTCTCCTTCTTGGCTTTCAAAGCACAAATGAGGCCATGGGGATCTCTCTTTATGCCCTCAACCATTCAGGCATACAACCTAGTAACCTCCCAAAGACATCACCTCCGATTTTTCGGAGCTTGTGTGCGTGTTTTTTTTTTTTTTAATTTACTAGATTTTTAAAAAAATACCAATCCAAGTTCTCACCCCCTCCCCTCCTCCTATTCCCTCCACACACCCTCCCACCCCACCCCCATCTAACCCTCAGAGAAGGTAAGGCACATTGCCTTGTGGAAGGTCCAAGGCCCTCCCTACTATATCTAGGCTGAGCAAAGTATACATCCAAAGAGAATAGGATCCCAAAAAGGCAGTACATGCAGTTGGGATAAATCCTGGTGCCTCTGCCAGTGGTACCTCAGTTTGCCCCCGTCATGCAACTGTCAACCACATTCAGAGGAACTAGTTTGGTGCCGTACTTGTTCCTTCCCAGTCCAGCTGGAGTTGGTGAGCTCCCATTAGCTCAAGCAAACTGTTTCAGTGGGTGGACCCATCATGGTCTTGACCTCCTTGCTCATATTCTCATTCCTTCCACTCTTCAACTGGACTGTGGGAGCTCAGTCCAGTGAGGAGCTTGTGTTTTTAACACACAAACTTCTGGAGAGTGCATTCAAACCATTGCAAAGTGCTGGACTAGAGAATTTCCCACGACTAATGTTCCCACAGTCTCCTGGGGCCCCACCCCTCCAAAGATGCAGGCTGCTAAAAACTGTGGCTATCTTCAGGTACTTCATCTTGCTGGAAGTCTTTTCTTCCTGCTGTTTCTTTTAATGCTTCAATTAATCTAAAAAGAATTCAATCCAAAAGGTGAGAATAGAGTTGATGATAGGGGTCACAGAGCTGATCTCAATCCACAGTTGAGAAAAAAAAAAAACATGTGTGAACAATAACATCCTTGGTTTAAAAACAGACTTGCCAAGCTTCAGCTGGGTTTACTGTAAGTGTGTCCTGTGGATGTGCATGGGGCATGTACTACACACACATTTTTGTGTCTGCACCAGACTGGGCACACCACAATGGTGTGGCTGCCTTTTGTTTTTAACCTTAGGTTCATTTTTGGACCCCCAAAACACAAACTGGAATCCAGGAAGTGTGAATTTGCTTGAACTAACCTGAAAAAGGGTTTTCTCAGCCTCTTCAAAACGAAGCTGCAGAATTCACAACAGTTTTAATTATAACACACTAAATAAATATACTAAGCGACTCTTTGCTCTGCGGTCGAGGTCTCTATTTTTGTCTCCAGTGTTCTGAGTAGGTTATTGAGTGGCTGAGCATCAACAGCTTCCATGTCACTGCACTGCAGTGTCAGCTGAAGAAAATCATTTGTACAAACAGGAAAATGGAGCAAAAAGGTTTTAAAGCTCCTTTTAGAAGAAATTCTCTTTCTACACCAACCATGGCAGTTCACACTTGTAATCACAGCACTCAGGAGGCTGAGGCAAGAAGGTCATGAATTTGAGGCCAGACGGGGCTATATAGTAAGACACTGTCTCAAAAAACAAAACAGAAAAACCATTACTACCACAATGACAACAAAAACCATTGCCCTGAAATAAAGGAATTATAATCATTTTTGCTAAATTTCAAAATCCCCTGAAAGGGGGAATACCCTCTTTTTACTCAGTGTTTTCCAAGGTCTTGGAGTTGAAGTCATGAAGATAAAGGCCACATCGGTTGTTGCCATGCCCAGATCTGGAGAGAGGTAGGGACCACTGAGCAGAACACCCCCACCGTCGTAAGCTCTAGGGTGAGGAAAGGTTGTATTGCTGCTCTGTTGTTGCCTGTTTTTGACCTCACTGCCCTTCTAGAAGGTTGTATTAGAGCACTCTGTGTCTATTTCTGTGTACATTGTAGAATAAATTCTTTTTTAAAAATATTTATTTATTTATTATGTATACAGTATTCTGTCTGCTTGTATGCCTGCAGGCCAGAAGAGGGCACCAGACCTCATTACAGATGGTTGTGAGCCACCATGTGGTTGCTGGGAATTGAACTCAGGACCTTTGGAAGAGCAGGCAATGGTCTTAACCACTGAACCATCTCTCCAGCCCCGTAGAACAAATTCTTTAGGATTAGCCTAAGAAAGGGAGGGGCAGTGATGGAAAATCTGGTGCTGGGAGAAGTGCATAGGTATTGACTTTCAAAGCAATCTATACTACAGATAAGGAAACAGATTTATGGAGGTGAATAGCTGAAGACCGCACTTCAGTGAGTGGGCAAAGATAATTTACATCATGATTATGTGTAAATCAGAGAACTATTCCTTGCAGTTCATACAAAAAAAAGGCTTAAAAGTGCAGTCACCTGCTACTCAGCAGTGCTCATGCTGTACCATGAGATCACCAAGGGCAGAGGTGAGGGCTCAGTGGGTGAGATGATGCTTTAAAAGCATGATGACCTGGGTTCAAGTTCAATGAACAGTCCATGTTAAACAACACAGCAAACCAAAAGCCAAACAAAAACCAGGTGTGGTGGAACATACTTATATTCCCAGCACAAGTGAGGGAGAGAGAAGTGAACTTGTGGGACTCACTAGCCAGCCAGCCTAGACTACTTGGTGAAGGAGTGAGGAACCTTGTCTCAAAAATAAAAGTGAATAACACATGAAGAACAGCAGCCAAGGTTGACCTCTGGCCTCCATGCACAGATGCACATGTGTGTACATGCACATGCATGAACACATATATGCATGTACACATATACAAAAGTTAATATTATGTTGCAGTCATTTGGTTCATGTATGGACACTCTGTTCTTACACAGTGATGAAATCACCTAGCAACCCATCTCTCAGAGTGTATCCCATTGTTCAGTGGTGTATGCCTCCGCCTCAAGTGCCTTGATTGACAGATTTGTTGTTCACTGTACAAGGAGTTTTATGCAAATATCATCTTCATTCTGAGCGCACAAATCATATGTACCATGCATGTTATCAAATTAATTATTTCAGAACAGAATGGGCTACGTTTAATGTCTCCATACAAATTTAGATTGTAAAGCACGAGGAAGATAGCTGCAGCATCTTGACCATTCTCCAGTCCAGTTCGGTACCTCTTGCATATTTACTTCCACAGCTAATCTGCTTTCTCATCTTGAAAAACAGAAATTCTATACCTGCAAGTAACTACTCTCATTTCGCATCTCTCCGGCCCCTGGCAACCAATGTTCTGCTTTCTACTTCTGTGACTTTAACTACTGCTCAAGAGCAGACCCGTGTGTTGTCCGTTGGTGTTCTCAAGGCTCACCCATGTTGTAACCTGCGCTGGGATTTCCTAATGTTGAAGACTATCTCACTGTATGGTGAACATCTTTGCCACCCATTCATCCATCTGTGGGTGGCTGGGCTGCTTCATCTTCAGGTGCTGCTTTGAAAGTAGCACACAAGTATGCCTGGAGAGCCTCCTTTAAAATCCTTTGGCTCAGAAGTGGAATTGCTGGCTCATGTGGTAGCTCTAGCTTGAGGGTCCACTCTTTAGTCTTCCGTAACTGTGACACCATTTCACACCTCACTGATGGTCACAGGGATTCTGATTTCCCTAAGTCCTTTACCAACTCTTGTTATTCTCTGTTTCCAGTAGTAGCTAGACATACTAACAGATGAGAAATGGTACCTCAGTATGGTATTTCATTCTTTTTGTCTTCCTTCCTTCCTTCCTCCCACCCTCCCTCCCTTTCATCATTCTTTCTTTTTCTTTGATTTTGGCAACATTTTAATGTAGTGAAGATCAAGCTTTATTGTGTAATATTTGTTTAACTATGTAAAGATTGTTGCATTTGTTTAATTATGTAAAGATGTGTTGCTATTTTACCTTGCTTGCTTGGCACCTGATTGGCCTAATAAAAAGCTTAATGGCCAATAATGAGGGAGGAGGTAGAGGTGGAACTTCTGGTCAGGGAGAGTACAAGGAGGAGGAATTTAGGCTTGGGAAGAAAGAAAAGGAGACAACAGGGGGTCACCAGGGGCCAGCCAGCCAGACACAGAGGAGGCAGGAAAGTAGGACATACAGAATGAAAGAAAGGTAAAAAGCCCCAAGGTGAACATAGATGAATAGGAACAGGTTAAACTAAATTAAAAGAGCTAGTGGGACAAGCCTTAGCTCAGGCTGAACATTCATAGTTATAAGTCTCCATGTCTTTATTTGGGAGCTAGTTGGTGGTTCAAAGAAAAATTCTAACTACAAAGCTTCAAGGTAGCCTAAGCCACTGAGCCACACCCCAGCTATTCACTTTGACAATGATGTGTATTTCTTTACTGATTAGTGTCGCTAAGCATCGCTGTGTATGCTTGTTAGCCATGCTTTTTTTTTTTCCTGTAAAAACACCTCTGAGAATTTGATAGGGATCACATTCAATCTGTATATTGTTTTGGGTAGTATTGCTATTTTAGCAATAGTTATTCTTTCAATTCATGAGCATCTGTTGCATTTCTATCTACTTTGTTATTTAATAACTTTCTGGAACATTTCACAGTTTTTAGTGTGAAATTTCTTGTCTCCTGGTTCATTTCTAAGTATTTTATTCTTTTTAATTCTGTCACAAGTGAAATTATTTTCTTAATTTCCTTCTCTGATTTTTCATTGTTAACCCAAGGATATGCAACTGAGTTTTGCATGTTGATTTTGTGCCCTGAAAGTTTGCTGATTCACTTCCTGGCTCCAATAGTTTGCTTATGGAATCTTTGATTTTTATACACATGTAAGATTGTGTTTGTGAATAAAGATTATGCTTATTTGGATGCCTGATTATATTTTCTTTTCCTATTTTCATGTATGTATTGGTGTGGGAGGTCCTTCTGTCTATGTGTTGCTTTTATTGGTTAATGAATAAAGAAACTGCCTTGGCAGGTTGATAGGGCAGAACTTAGGTAGGCAGGGAAAACTAAACTGAATGCTGGGAGAAAGAAGGCAGAGTCAGGAGAAGCCATGTAGTCCCACTGGAGACAGATGCCAGAAGTTTTCCCAGTAAACCACAGCCACGTGGCAATACACAGATTAATGGAGATGGGTTAAATTAATATGTAAGAGTTAGCCAATAAGAAGCTAGAGCTAATGGACCAAGCAGTGATTTAAATAATACAGTTTCTGTGTGATTATTTCAGGTCTAAGCTATCTGGGCGTCCGGGAACCAACAAGCAGCCTCCCGCTACAATGTATGTGTACATGTTTAGACATGTTTGCACCTGTTTGAGAAGACCCAAAATTGACATTAAGAATCACCCATGATGGCTCTTCTGCCTTACTCATTCGGGTGGGGGCTCTCAATCAAACCAAGAACTCACTAATATGGCTCGTCTCAGCAGCTAACTTGCTCTCAGATCCCCTGTCTCTACCATCTAGGACTGACATGGCAGGTGACTGCCATGCGTACCTCATATTTACATGGGTTCTGGAGATCCATGCTTTGGACCTCATACTCGCATGGTGATTGCCTAACTGCTGAGCTATGGTGGTTAGCTTTTTTTTTTTTCAACTTGACATAAGTTAAAGTTGTCTGGGAAGAGGGGACCACAATTGAGAAAATGCCTCCATCAGATTGCCTGTAGGCTAGTCTGTGGGGCAGTCTCCTGATGAATGATTGATGTGGGAGGGTCCAGTCCATTGTGGACAGTGCCATTTCTAGGCAGGTCATAAAAAATAAGATAAGTGAGCCATGAGTGAGTCATGAGGAGCAAGCCAGTTAGCAGCTCTCCTCCATGGTCTCTTCTTCAGCCCCTGCTTCCAGGTTCCTAACCTTGAGTTCCTGTCCTGACTTTCTTTCAAGATGTACTTTCAACGACAAACTGTAAACTAAAATAAGCCCTTTCTTTCCCAAGTTGCTTTTGGTCATGGTGTTTTATCACAGATATAAGGAGCAAGCTAGTACACAAGCCATCTCCCCCTTCTTGATTTGACTTGTTTTGTTTTGTCTTGTTTTTTGAGACAGGGTTTCCCTGTGTAACAGTCCTAGCTGTCTTGGAACTAGCTCTTGTAGATCAGGCTGGCCTCAAACTCACAGGGATTCACCTGCCTCTGCTTCCCAAGTGCTGGGATTACAGGCGTGCACCATCACCGCCCGACCCCATCTTGATATTTTAAGGATAAAGTATAAAACAGAAGAAGTCTCAGCTGATCAAACTGAAGTTCAGAATGACATCCTCATAATCTCTCAGCTCCTTCCCTCTAAGCTGTTTTCCTTTCTGGGGTTCTGAGCCACCAGCTGGCTGGGACTACCAGACAGTTAGGCCAGGAACACCTTCAGAAAGATGGAGTATCTTGGGCTGGAGAGATGGCTCAGTGGTTAAAAGCATTGCCTGCTCTTCCAAAGGTCCTGAGTCCAATTCCTGGCAACCACATGGTAGCTCACAACCATCTGTAATGAGGTCTGGTGCCCTCTTCTGGCCTGCAGACATACACCCAGACAGAAAGATGGAGTGTCTTTCATAGAGTTATCAGCAACAACAGCAGGAGAAAAAGCAAAACAAATAGAAACCAGGGTGTGCTCCCCAACTGCCTTCACTTAGTCCTTGATTCACCAGTACAACAGAACACTGCTCACTAAACATTCATGGCCCCACTGTTGGGAACTAACACACCAGGCTAAAAATAAAAAATGGAGTTGCACGAAAATTCCCTGTCCCCAAGCTCTGGGTAAGCTCTTTATCTGACCTTCCAAGAAATCAGGATTAGAGAGAGAAAGGCAAGATGTCACAAATAGGCCAGTTGCAATTGCCGTGACAATGGAGTTCTTTCTGCTGTCATCCCTTATGCTGAGAATGTAGCCAGAAATAGCCTGCCTTTAGCCAGCTGCTTTTCTCTTTAAGAGTAACTTTGAAATGACCAGCCTGCTTTTCATTTTATTTGTTTTGCTTCTATCATCCCTATTCTTTCCATAAAACTAACCTCTCATGCTCAGTTAACCAGAATATTTATTCTATTTATTTGCTTTAAATTAATTAGTTACCCAAGTAACTATCTAATTAATTGTGGTGCTGAAATTCAAAGCCAAGACCTAATTCATGTTAGGTAAGTGCTCCACCACCAAACTACACCACAGTTCTACTTTGTTTTATTTTTAGCAAATGAAACCTTGTTCAATGCAGAATAAATTTGAAACCAATTAATACTGTCAAACTCTCTGGTTGTAATACTGTCTCTTGACAGTGTACTTGAGTCTGGGTTCCAGACTTGGATTCCAAAGATCAATGGCATATATGATCTGGGTACTTTGAGGGCTCCCTGGCTTGTGTTTTTAACACTGTGATTATGGCTATGTTGATCCATAGCCGTGGTCTTGAGTTATACCTCAGGTTCTTGCTTGTAGTCTGCTTTTGCCTTCCCATTTACTCCTTCAGACCACGTATTTCTTGAGACTTGAACTCTGGATGTAGGAGCCAATGGATTCCTTCCTTTTCCCAGGTCAGGGTCTCAGGCCTCTCAACCCGGAGAGCCCATGACCTTCAGAAAATGCTGATGTCTTTTCAACTTGAGGGCTGTCTTACAGGGAACAATGGGATCAACCATTCGTAGGCCCTTTTTGCTTTTTAGTCTCCCAAGGCATTTTTATTTTGAGCAAAGCAGTATTTGTGTTATGTGCACTCCTGTGTTGTTCAGTGGTGTGAACAGACAGTCTCAAGATAGGTCTAACCCCTTTCACCCAGCATGGAGGACCAAACTTTCCTACCCTCCCATAGAAAAACCTTTGCTGGCTGTCACTAATTCCCTTATTCTGGATCTCTTTATCTAAATTATATGTCCCTGAGGACCATGACAAGAAGAACATGAAATATCATCTTGGTTCCGTTAAGTGACAAATTACAATTTCTTCCATTTTCTCTTTGACTAAAAGATTCATTAACTTGACAGGGCGTTGCACTTTTTTCTCAGTTATCTGAAACCATAAGAGAATATGATATGCTCTATAAAAGTTAGCCTGGGGGGCTGCAGAGATGGTTTAGAGGTTAAGAGCACTGGTTGTTCTTCCAGAGGACCCGTGTTTGATTTGGAGTACCCACACAGCAGCTCCCAACTGTCTCTAACTCCAGGCCCATGGGATCTGATGCCCTCTTCTGGTATTGTGCACACAAGTGGTACACAGATATATGTGCAAACAAAATACCTGTACACATATAAATAAATAAATAAATAAATAAATTTTAATTTTAAAACATCAGCTTGGTTGAAGCCAGGAAGACTTCTGATCCTTTGTTTACTGTCTTAGAAGTCTTTTGGGTTTCTGTTTGTATTTCCTTCCTTGGGTTGGAGTTTTCCTTCTAGCACTTTGTGTAGGGCTGGGTTTGTGGCTAGATATTGGCTAAATCTGGTTTTGTCATGGAATATCTTGTTTTGTCCATCTATGGTGAATGAAGATTTTGCTGGGCATAGTAGTCTGAGCTGGCATCCGTGGTCTCTTAATGTCTGCATAACACTTGACCAGGACCTTCTGGCTTTCATTGTTTCCATTGAGAAGTTGGGTATAATTCTGATAGGTCTGCCTTTATGAGCTACTTGGCCTTTTTCCTTTGCAGCTCTTAATATTCTTTCTTTATTCTGTATGTTTAGCGTTTTGATTATTATGTGGCGAGGGTACTTTTTTTTAATCCAGTCTATTGGTGTTCTATAAGCTTCTTGTAGCTTCGTAGGCATATCTTTCTTTAGTTTGGGAAAGTTTTCTTCTATGATTTTGTTAAATATATTTTCTGTTCTTTTGCGTTGGACTTCTCCTTCTTCTATCCCTATTATTCTTAGGTTTGGTCTTTCAGTGGTCTCTCATATTTCCTGGATACTTGGTGTTAAACTTTTGTTAGATTTAATGTTTCTTCTGACCAATGAGTCACAAGAAAGTGGCAAAGAAAGACCCGTTTTGCACTCATTATGTGAGAATATAGAGTGTCCCCATCAGTGAATGCCTGCTTGTAAAAGCTCAAAGGCTCTGTGAAGCCAGCCTCAGCCAGAGAAGCCCATGCAGGGGCAGGGTTCGTCTGTGTCCTGGTGTTTCATTCCATGGCTAGAGAGGAATGGGGGAGGGCAGAGTGACACTTCATTCAAGATGTCAGTTTGGCTAGATGGAGGAATGCTTGGCAATTATAGGCATAGTTTTTAGGCATGTGTAGAGATATGTTGCCAGAGGAGATGGGCATAGAGCCTGGCAGTAAATTGGGGAACATCATTCTGTTGATGGGCACTATCCAGTGGTCTGGGGCTTACTAGGACAGAAACAGAGGAAAAGCCCATGTGTCTTTCTCCTGGAGCTGGGATGCATGCCTCCTCATGGACACCGGAACTCCAGGCTCTCTGGTGTTTGGGCTGAACTTTGATCCTCATACCAGAATCTCCCCATCAGTTTCCCTGGTTCTGAGGCCACTGGACCTGGGTTCAGTTATGTCTCATGCATCCTAAGGTTTGCAGCTGTACAAAGCCTGTTATGGAACTTCTCGGCTTCCATAGTCATCTGAGCTAATTCCCACAGATCTCTCCATATCCTATTGATTCTATCTGCCTAGAGAACAGGTGGCTAATAGACACTAACCAGAAATTAAGAACAAATGGTAATAGGAGATGAAAATTAAAAAGTTAAAATAAAGGCTGTCAGGATAGATCAGTGGGTAAAAGTGTCTGTTGCCAAATCAGGAAACCTAGTTGGATCTCTGGGACCCACATGATGGAAGGAGAGAATTGACTCCTGAGAGTTGTCCTCTGACCTCCATACAAATCTCTCTCTCTCTCTCTCTCTCTCTCTCTCTCTGTCACACACACACACACACACTTACTCACAAATTACATAAAAATGCAATACAAAATTTAAAAAATTGAAAACAATTAAAGTGAGGTTATATTTTGAATTTTTATCTTTCTTATTGAATTCCAGAAGCTCCTCAGTAGCCTACATGGTTATATAGCTATGGTTTGTTAATCACTAGTTCCTTTATTTCTGGGACCATATGAAGCTAGTGGCCAGCGCAGACCTAGCACCCCTCCATCACACCAGGCAGTTCTCAGGGACAGTACTGCTCTGTGTGTTACTCCCTGGAGATGCCGCCCCAGTTCAAGAACCTTCATCCGGAATATTTATACTAACTTTTACTAAGATGACTTTATTGAGCAGAAATGCTTATTTTTATGCGGTCATCTGTATGTTTTCTCTGTAAGGTGTATATCTGGCGCCTCATGCAAGAAGTCTCCTTCTTGTCATGTAGCAGTGGGATACAGGAGGAAGGGATGAGAGGAGGTAATGAGAGGTGGAAAATGATTGAAAACTCAGCATATATATGTATGAAGTTATCAAATAATAAGAAAATAAAAATACATTGTAAAAGAGAAAAGAAAAGTCTCCACCCCGAGGTCTTCAGGGACCTCATCTTTTTGGGCAGATTTGTGGCTTTACTTTTGTGATGTGCGTACTGAGTCCAGTAGGACTTTCCATTTTTAATACAGTTCAAGGTAAGGCACAACCTTGTGCCTCTCACCCAGTAAAGCCACTGCTGCCTCTCACATACTGCACTGTGTGCCACTGTGCACTTCCTGGGTCTGTGTGAGGCAGTTTGTGGCCTCCTTCCTGACAATATCTATGCTTTTGAGTTTTCTGTACTGGAAACAGGTAGACACATTGCCGGTACAGCCTCGTGGAGGTAAAGGGCCCTTCTTTCTCACTTTACTAAGTGGTCATAACTCTCCAGGGACCTTACTTATATAGATGATTTTTAAATCTAGTCTTTGTGTTTTACAAACATATGCAAGTGCGCGCGCACACACACACATGCACGCACACATGCACACATGCATGTACCATGGCTGGGGTGATAGCATAGTTATTAAAGTGCACGCTTGCTGAGTTTGGTCCCCAGAACCCGTGTGAAAGAAAACACAGGTGTGGTGTCACATGCTTGTAATCCTGGCACTATGGGGAAACAAAGGTGAATCCCTGGAGCTTGTGAGCCAGTCCACCTAGGCTACCTAGCATGTTCTAGGTCAATGAGAGACCTTGTCTCAGAAAATATCCAAGGCTGTCCTCTGCTCTCCCCGATGCGGAAGTGTGTGTGTGTGTGTGTGTGTGTGTGTGTGTGTATGAATACATATATGTGTGTGTATGAATGTATGTACATATATTTATTTAACAATCACTAACTATGAAATAAGTGCCATTATACTCTTCCTTCATTAAGACACAGTATAAGAAATAGGTATGGTGATGCACACCCATAATCTCAACACTTGGGAGACTGAGGCACAAGGGCCATCCTTGAGTACATAGTAGGGAGAGAGAGATGGGATAGCATCAATGTACACAATATTTGAATCTGAGAATGAGAGTCAAGGTGTCAGGGATGAGTTCATATCTGCCCTATGGAGTTGATCAACCACAGTGATGCTCAGCAATGCTGCTTCCCTAAGGTGCTTTGCCTCTGAGGCCCACTAATGAATGCAGGATGTTACCATGGTAATGGTTACTTTTAGTACTTTTTATAGATTAAAGTGTTACACTCTGGAGTCTATTCATGTAAAAGCCTGAATTTTAAGACACTGCAATACTTCCTTTAATGTAACATCAGACCTAACTGACCAATGTCTGTGTTTAGTACCTATAAGCACTGTGACCAGGTACAAACGTGACCAGGTACAGATATGCACAGTGATCAGGTACAAACGTGGCCAGTTACAGATGTGCACTTTGACCAGGTACAAACATGCCCAGTGACCAGGTACAGACGTGCACAGTGACCAGGTACAGACATGCACAGTGACCAGGTACGCATGTGCACAGTGACCCAGTACAAACGTGACCAGGTACAGACATGCATAGTGACCAGGAACTTAGCATTTTCATTAAACAGTATTAATAAAATACAAGTTAACCTCATTTGTCCCTTTAAAATTATCAATACTTGATAAATTACAGTACAAATGCAGATGACTTTCAAAAGGGTGCATACATCACTTTGTTTTCTAGTGAGAACCAAACTGCTAGTTCTCACAAAGTCTCAGAAGATTTGGAGAATGCAGAACCTCCTGATTAAAGGAGGGCGATGTCAGTGAAGAGCTGCCCAGAGGGGAGCTAAAGCCTGGACTGGAGTATTGACCTTAACCTTTATTAGCCTTGGAACCTTAAACTTCAGTGTTCCCAACTATAAAATGGGGATTATTATATCAACTTTTCAGGCAGTTGTGAAGATTAAATTTATTTATCTTCATGAAGTGTACTCTGTGGTGCAAAATGACTTAATGACCTCAAGTTGATACTTAAGACAGAAAGAATGGGATGGAATATATCAAGTATATATCAAGCTAAGGAAATTGGCAAGGCCAATTGAAGATGCAGAAGGAACCAAAATTGCCTCGAAGACTTGGGTCTCCTGATGAGCAATTACTTGAAACAACAGCAGAGGTAATGACAATATGTGGTTTAATTATGCGGCATTTGTCCCCCTTCTTGACTTTTAGGTCAGGTCTTATACTGTAGCTCAAGCTGACTTTGAACCCATAGGAATCCTCCCTCTGATTCAGCCTCTTGAGTGCTTGGATTACAGGTGTGAGCCACTACACCTGGCTTTTAAAACATATTTTCAGAATTCGTACATGTTACATTTTTGTTGAAAACAGAAAGTGGTTATTTCTAGAAAACTAATAACTATTTAATGAAAGAAATGTAATTTTCAGACTTTATCTTAAAAAAAAGTTTAAGTGACTCATTTCTCCTATGTGGTCTAATACCATGGTCAAGATCAGTTTCATCAGTCAGTTTTTGGAATCAAAAGGAATTTTCTAGAAAATGGCCAACAGCTGGAGGGGTTTGTTGGGGTTCTCAAGAAAGACCTGCTGTCCCCAATGGTGTGCTCTCTTATGTTACAGACACGTGCAATGAAGTTAAATGAACATGCCTGTGGCCAGGGCAGGATGCTCCCTAACCCATGTCTGCAGTCCGCTTCCCTGCTGGAGACTTCCTGTGTCTCAGATAGCTGTGGTTCTGGAAGCCACATTCTCACCTCACACTCACCTACATCTGAACTCATCGTTTGAATCCTAAATAATTCCATCCTGATGTTGCATGTTGGCCCAAGATATTTCTGTTTTCCCAGTCTCCAATGTGGCAATCAGCTCCTGGTGGATCTCCAACTCCTGATATTTGTGCCTTGGATAGAGCCCCTCCCTGTCAGTGTGAGATGAACCCAATGACCCAATCTCAATGAATAAAATCCAGCAAAGGTGATGGGCATCGATTCTGAGA
The DNA here is from genome assembly GCA_004026605.1 of Ondatra zibethicus. Taxonomy (NCBI): domain Eukaryota; kingdom Metazoa; phylum Chordata; class Mammalia; order Rodentia; family Cricetidae; genus Ondatra; species Ondatra zibethicus. The sequence continues at coordinate 66,982 of PVIU01010305.1, forward strand.
CAGGACTATGATAGACTATGTTTTCCATCTTCTTCATATGTTCTTTCTCTGGCACCTCTCACATGCTTGCTGACTTAACGCAAGCCGGAGAAATCCACATGACGAGAAACTGAGGGCAGCTTCCAGCCCACCACCAGTGAAGCGAGACTCTTATTCTAACATCCCACAGAACTGAATCCTTCCGACAACCATGCAGGTGAGCTTAGAAGCAGTCCTCCAGCTGAACCTTCAGATGACATCATAGCCTGTCTGACACCCTGATTGTAGCCTTTAGAGAAACCTGGAGCTGGATACGCAAGTAAGCTGGGTCCAGATGTCCTGCCCATAGGCACCGTGATTCATTTCTTATATCACCAACTTTGTATTAATAGTTTGCTATTCATCAGTAGATAACACCTTCCCATACCTACATCCTAACCAACTACTGGAAGCTGTCTTCAGCCCATCTGGAATTTGAGGTAAGGATAGGCTGTTGAGGGAGAAGCCTGTTGCTCAGATTACACAAGAGCTCCAGATGCCCTTTTCTCTGTTCTGAAACTGTTTCTCCAGTCTGATCTTGATTCAAGTCCTTCTGGAAGTTAATGCTCCCCTCGTTCTTCTGCCTTGCATTTCTGGTGCTCCCAAACTCGGCTTAGAGCCTCATGGTATTCTTCTGCATCCCTGACCTGGATTCTGGTTCCACAGCTGGATTGCTACATTTCTCAGACGATCTAGTTGGCTGAGTTGTTTTTATAATTGCAGCTGCATCCCATGGCTGAGTTACATTTTTGACTTTGCATACTACCCACACAAATCAGAATAGCTTGGGCAACCCATCCCTGCAAGATGTTCAGATTCCATCCTCCAGCAACATAAGGCCAGGTTCTGAGTTATCAAAGCAAGGACCACTCCTGGCACCAGCTCTGGCCTTTGACCTACACAATTGTTATCCTTGACCTTTCCTTTCCAGTTCTGCCACCTCAAGGAGGCAGAAACCATTTCAAAGGCATGTGTCAAGTTCTGAGCTTGTCTTCCTGTCTTTCCAGGGGGGCACGGGATGGAACTTGGCAGATGTGTGGTCCTCATAGGGAGATGTGAATGTACCAGCTCCAAGCAGAGTTGCCAACTGGCACCACCACTCCGTGGCACAGCGGTGACTCATGAAAGCAGCGAGGAGTGGGATGTGGGGCTGAGAATCAGTTCCCAGGCTCTTACCAGCAATTAGGAAGCAGGCCATTGACTTATGGCCAAGAAGATAAAATAAAACTCTTGTTTCCTGGTTCCCCAGGGCTTCCACACACTCATGCCAACCTGCTTGCCCAGTGTGTCCCTTACCCTGAGCCCTCTGCACCTACAGTCCTTTATGCAGACACTATTTTGGAGTGATGGCTAGACTTGGCTATTTTAGCTTCAGAATGGGCTTACTGCCCAAGGACAGGTTGGGTGTAGACAAACAAGTCTGCTGTAGCCTCTGAGCTGGATCGTTATCACCTCCAAAAGACTGGGCCATGGCAAGCCCAACTGCAGTTATCTCAGAGACTGAAATGCTGCCTGCCTGCAAATCTCTGCATCAGAGCAGCCCCAGGGATGTCCCTGTGTGGACAGCTTGTTCTCTCCTGCCTATGTGTGTGTGCCACAGCGCACCAATAAACTCTACCTCTGCCTTCATGCCCCAGTAAACCCTCTCATACTGCACATCACTGGCCTGTCACCACTACTTCCTGACACATTTTGGGGGGGCCCACATGTGGTCACCTCTCTTTGCCTCCCCTCCCAGTAGTGTCAGTGATGTTTGGTTGGTTGTCCTGTGGGCAACTGAAGGACCACAGCTGGAACTCCTCTCCAGAGATACCCAAAGGCCTCCAAGGTGCGACCCTGGAAGGCCATCACTCATCAGGGTGCGAGTCAGGGAGTTCCTTTTGGCCTCTCATGGAAAGCCTTGCTTCCCATTAATAACTGACAGACCCTGGCCAAGGCTACACTTTGGTAGATGAAAGCAATGGAAAAGGTGGGCAGCCCTTACAGCCCAGCATGGTAAGGGATGCTTTCCTTCCTCCTTGCTAGCTCTCGATGGACGGCATGGCTGACAGCAGCTCATCCAGGATGAGCCCACCTATCATTGGAGGACTCCCTCCTCCTTCTGCCTGCTCACTCCACTCCCCCACAGGAGAGTTGCTGCCACTGCACCTTGGAGTAGAATGGTGTTTTGCCTTCTAGTCTTCCTCCCACTGTGGTAGTTTGAATGTAATTGGCCCCCATAAGCTAATAGGGAGTGGCACTATTAGAAAGTGCAGCTTTATTGGAGTAGGTGTGGCCTTGTTGGAGGACATGTGGCAGGTTTTGAGGTCTCATATGTGCCCAAGCCACGCCCAGTGCCTCACTCCACTTCTTGCTGCCTGCAAGATGTAGGACTCTCAGCTCCTTCTCCAGCACCATGTCTGCCTGCGTGCTGCCATGTCCCACCATGATGATAATGGACTGAATCTCTGAAACTGTAAGAGAATCATCCCAACTAAATGTTTTCCTTTATAAGAGTTGTCATGGTCACGGTGTCTGTTCAGCTCCTAACACAGTGGCAGCTGATCCAGGGCAACTCCACATGCTTTTTTAACCCTTGCTTTCCTGTCTCATTTCTCAAGTGCCTTTTTGGGGAAAGCCCCCATTTGATGTGGGATTTCCCTCTGTATGCTGTGAATACCATTGGTTAATACAGAAACTGCCTTGGGCCTGCACAGTGCAGAATAGGGGTAGGCGGGGAAAACTAAACTGAATGCTGGGAGAAAGAAGGTTGAATCGGGAGATGCCATGTAGCTGCTGCCAGGAACAGATGAGCTGGAACCTTGCTGGTAAGCCACAGCCATGTGGTGATACACAGATTAATAGAAATGGGTTAAATTAAGATGTAAGAGCTAGCCAATAAGAAGCTAGAGCTAATAGGCCAAGCAGTGATTTAATTAATACAGTTTCTGTGTGGCTATTTCGAGTCTGGGCATCAGGGAACAAACAAGCAGTCTCCTACAACATGCATTCCTGAGGTATCTATCCGAGAGTCCACCTTCTATCAAGTCAGCAAGCCTTTCCTTCCCCCACACAAATCCAGACTGCACACTTGGATAATTTGACCTTGCACTGATAGGAAGATTCATCCTTGTGATAGTAGATGGTTTGACTTTGTACTGGTGTCCGTGCATTTGGAGAAACCCTTTCTACTAGGTGAATCCCCCGAATGGAGGATGTCTCTGGTCCTTTATAGATAGTAAGAGTGGCTCACTACTTATCAAGGGACACTTGTGAGAAGGTTCCTCACCTTACCTAGATACCCCCAACACACACACATACATACACACACACATACACACAAGCACACACACACGTGCACACACATGGGGTGAGAGGGAGGGGGGAGGAAGAGAGGGAGGAAGAGAGAGACAAAGGGAAAGAGAAACAGAGACAGAGAAAGGTTTTATTAGGGACAGCCAAAACCAAACCTCAAAAATCTCCTTCTCCCTCATGATATGGCCATGAAACTTGAACCATCAGCGTACATAAGCCATTTCCTATGCTCGACTTGTCACAGACTGAGACAAAATCAGACTCTTGGTCCCTTCTATTTTGTTGGGGGATTAAAGAATTTACCTGGCAGGAGATTTTGCATTATTTTAACTACTATACAGTGGAGAGGTAATCTCACAAATGGACATTGGCACAAAGATGGGCCAATGAAGCCTATGTCAATAACCCAGGAAGGCCAGTCATGGTGCTGATGCAGGCCCTGGATGGGAACTAACCTGGTCATATCAGACTCTAGATGCTTTTGACAGGGCTACTAGGACTGCATGATTACTTGCCTGATTGAAGGAA
>PVIU01010306.1:0-70883 GCA_004026605.1 Ondatra zibethicus
AACCTACCTCAGGATCCAGCAATACCACTCTTGGGAATATACCCAAGAGAAGTCCAATCATACTACAAAAGCATTTCTGCAACTATGTTCATAGCAGCATTGTTTGTAATAGGCAGAACCTGGAAACAACCTAGGTGCCCCTCAATGGAAGAATGGATCAAGAAAGTGTGGATTATATACTCATTAGAATACTACTCAGTGGTAAAAAACAATGACATCTTGAATTTTGCATGCAAATGGATGGAAATAGAAAATGCTATCCTGAGTGAGGTAACCCAAATCCAGAAAGATCATTATGGTATGTACTCACTCATTAGTGGACCCTAGCCATAAAATAAAGGACACTAAGCACTTAGCTCACAAGCCCAGAGAAGCCGAATAGCAAGGTGAACCCAAAGAAAGCATATACAGATTCTCCTGGAAGTTGGAAGCAAACAAGATCATCAGGCAAAAGTTGGAAGCCAGGGTGCGGGGATAGAGGTGGGGGTAGGGAGGTAGGGAAGGGGAGAGGGAGAAGGAGAAGTGAGAAGGACTGGGGAGAGCTTGGGGGAGTGGGAGGGTGAAGATGGAAGGACACAGCTTTAATCCTAGCCATATCGCTTAGCAAATTAAAGACTCATGTGGTCAGAAAAACAGATATACAGTAAAAATAGATTCAAAGATGAAGAAAACCTCTAAACGGTTTACTGTGTGTTTAAAAATATATGTAGGCTTGGGGAATAAATGGATAAAGTTCTTAAAAGAGAAAAGAAAAAAAGAGAGTAGTTCGATGTGGTGGCCCACACCTTTAATTCCAACACTTGGGAGGCAGACGCAGAGAAATCTCTTGATAACCGTTGACATTCTGTAACCTGTTAACATCTCTTTGACAAATCTCCCTTCTCTCTCCCAATGTCCCATCCCTCTGGAGCCCCCAATTTCCTGAATATCTGCTTTCTGATGCTGTCACCACATTCCCATTCTTTAGCTAATTCTTTCTCCTCTTTTCTCTTTATCCCTCTGTGTGTTTTCAAATAGCTTGCCTTTCAATCCACTAGTTTTCTCTCTGGTTAATATGTGTTAGCAGTATCTTCTATCAGTTTACTTTCACTACATCTATCTTTCAGTTCAGTAATTTGGTAGCTATTTTTCTTTTAATTTCCTCGATGTCTTAAGTTTCTTTATTGGTGCATTGATTCTTTTCTTTGTTTTGTCTTGAACCATGTTGAGTTTCCTTAAGATGATTGATTAAACTCTTCAAGATTTTGCCCATACAGGTATTGTTCCATTGTTTCTTTCACCTTGTTTTAACTGTTAGGTGACATGATTCCCAGAAAGTTCCTTAATATTGTAGTGGGGTACATTTTCTGCATGTTCAAGATTTAGAGACTTATTCTAGTCATTGTAATCTGATGTTATCTATGCCTATTTTTCTAGGAATGCAAGCACTCTACTCTCTGCTTATTTTTCTGAGACTCTTAAGTTGTGTCTCAAGTCTACCTTTCTGACAGTCTCTGTGATGGTTGTTTTAGCACTAGAGAGTGACCAAAGTTCAGATTTGTCCCAGACCTGTGGTTGGTTGTTGTTCACTAAGTATTGGGTTGCTAGGGTAGAACCTAAAATGAATAGTATGATCTTATGAGCTTCTCCTTGGACTCAGGGTAGGCCCTCAAGCCTTATAAAATCTCAAGCCTGTGGTAGTAACTTTAAATGTCCAGATGGTGGTGAGATCAGCTGCAGAGTTCTATGCCACACATACAGCCACAAAGTCACCAAACTCTGCCACAGCCTGCAGTACAGCCCACTAGTACTACACACCATCAGATTTGACCAAGATCCATCCTGTTATTGGATGTTTAATGCTGACATAGATTCATGGCCCAAGATCACTGTAGCCACAAAGTGTGAGTAGAAGAGAAGTCTGATGGACTGGAGTGCCCTTTCCTATTGATGGTGGTCCTTTTCCAAAGGTCCCAACTGTGGGTACTGGCCTGTTACTGGGTCTACTCAGTTTCAGGTTTCTTCAGCCTATCTTGGCTTTCTAGGAAAAGGCCTGTGCATTGGCCCTGCCCTAGGATGAGTAAGTCAAGTTTGAGTTGGTGCAGAGAAGCGTGGTTCTTGTCCACCAGAGGAGACATCAAACTTGGACATACCCTAATTCCATTGTCACAGGATCTATAGTCTTGACAGTGTACCATAGCCCAAGCTGCAACTGGAAGCAATATAGGACAAAATGTGAGTGTGTTCCACTAGCACTTTTAAGTGTCAGTGTGGTGTGGCAAATCTAGAACTCTGCTGTTAACACTCTTGAGGATAACTGTCGTGACCTGAGGTTGGGGAAGGGTGATGAAGACAGTCCTTTGCCCTCAAGACTGATATAAAACTGGGTCACATCTGAATGTCACAGCATCAGATTAGACAGGGGAGTGTACCACAGACCTACTCTAGAGTTGGCAATGACGTGAACTGAAACTTGAGTCTGACCTACGAGCACACAAGCTTCTCGTGGAAGAAGATGCCACAGGTGGCAGGTCTGGAGGCGCCATCCACTGGCTCTGTCCTGGATATAGAGCTAGGTATTGGTTCTCACTGTGGTGATCCCAACACTGAATTATTGCTACTCTCCTTGTGTAGCACTAATAATAAAAGCCCAGAGACAGATATTGGGGTTCAAGCTGAAGTTCAAAAAAGCAAAGCAGCCAAGGCACTAGAGAGTTTTCATTTCTATTAATGCTCAGACTGAAGGGGTGATCCACTGAACCTTAGACTGCACTGTTCTCCACCAAACCTCAGACTGAGAGTAAGCCTCTGAGTTTCCTATCTCGTACCATTTTATATTCCTCTTTAGTGCTGGGATTAAAGGCATGCACCACCACTGCCTGGCTTCTATGGCTAACTAGTGTGACTACTAGTACTAAAGGTTTATGCCACCACTGCCTGAGATGTACGGCTGATTAGTGTGACTATCTTTACATTCTGATCTTCAGGCAAGCTTTATTTATTAAAATACAAATAAAATATCACTATATCCTTGCTGCGTAGGATTGACGGTGAGGATGGGGTCAAGGAAACCAGTTATTAGATAATGAGGTTTCCTTACTCAATCTATAATCATTGGAAGAAGGAGAGAGGTGATGGGCCTCTACAGAGCTGCTGACGTCAGAGCGGTGAGCCTGCTGTTGGATTTTAACTTTATGGACTGTGTTTAAGTCACTCTCCCTTCTCCTAGTCGGAGGCATCTTGCTTTTCACTATTTGAAATTATGGAAGTGGAGACACTGGCCAACTCTTTCCTTCTTACCTCTTCCATGTTTTCTGAATCTTTTCTCTTCCTTCCACTGTAAGCCATTCACTGTAGTTCCTCATCTGGTGTCATTAGCTCTTGGGAAGGTAGTGTGGGATGTGAACAGCCATTCCAACTTGTACGTTTGTAGGGGATGAATACTGCAGGGTCTTAGCCATCATTTTGCTTTGCCTCTCCATATTACATGTTTTTCAAATTCATCATCATTTAATTTAGATAAAAACCTCTTTACAATAATACATTTTAAATTATGAGCTCATTTCTGTACATTTTATTTCCCCAAACACTGCAGTTTATTTAAAAAGTTAGCATTATTTGACTGGTTATTCTTTTGGTTGGAGATTCCAGTTATGTAACCTCAGGGCTCACAATTCACTGAAAAACACGTATCACATATAAATTAAGATTTAACTGATAAATAATAAATATAGCTTGTATTCTCCATTAAGAACCCCCATGTGAATTCAGTCAATTGTTTTCCTCCAGGTGCTAAATTATAACACTAATCATAGTATTGATAGCTAGAAATGACTGCTGATAAGCAACCCTAGGATATATTATCAATATTTAGAATATGATTACCTGAACTACAGTGTTCTAGGAAAACTTTTAAAATAATGGAACCTGGAAATTGATGGAGTTTAGTCTTCTCTGTATTTTATGTATGAAAGTTAAAGTGATATGATGAAGGTTGAATTTTTTTGATGGCTAATGCTTTAATTCCTAAAAATAAAAGATCCTTAGAAACCCAAAGACTGTCCCATAGGTAAAATATTAATTTTAGCAATGTTATTACAAGGAAGTTACATGGCTTTTCTTTTGCATCTCTGTAGCCACACCTCACTGATCAATGATAATGTAAGTTCTGAATAAAGGCTCAGATCTTCCATTTGTCATTTCAGAAGTAAATGAACTTCAGTGTATTGATTTGTAGAAAAATAAATGCATTGGGTAATGATCAACAGGACCCCACTTTATCTCTTCCCCTCAGAGGAAGAGACCATGCATTCTCTGATGAGGCCAGAGTTTGACTTTCTAGAGCAAATGTGTAAGGGTGTAAGCAGAGAGAGAGAGACAGAGATAGAGACACACAGAGAGAACATGTTCGTGTGTGTGCTTGCATATATGCTTGCGTGTGTATGTATGTGTGCACACATGCGTATGCATGTGTGTGTTTATGTAAAGTCAACGTCTTGTATCCTTCTACACTGCCTGAAGGTTTGCAGTCTTAAATGGAATTTTCTGATTGAATGTGTCTGACTAGTCTGTTCTAACTGTCTGTCTGCCCTACAGAGTTTGTTATTTCTCTTGTCCTCTGCAGCTCACTAAGAATAAAAGGTTCCTATCACAGAATGTGTACTGGTTCTGGTGAATTCTCTACATGCTACAGTTACTCATCTGGCCCTGCCTGCACTTGGGCAGCATTTCTATCAGAACAGAAGAGGACATCAGATCTAACTGATGTCCAGAAAAGGAGCCACTGAATATTATTTCCAGTGCTTCTCCTCTAAATCACTTTAATGATTAGTTGATTCAGAAGTCAAGAAAGAGTGTGTTCTTTCCATCATTTCTAGAAAAAGTAGGCCTTTATTTGATAAGCATAATCATTAAAGAAAAACTTTCAAAACTTTATTGTTTTGAAACTTGACATTTTGCTTACAGTTTTAGAAGAATGATCTTTTATTCCAATAAAATGTTTTTTTTAATTTAGTTTAAATAACTGAAAGAATTTGCAGTTGATAAATAAAAGAACAGTTTCCTAATGATTAGATAATGAAAATTTAATATTGTATTATTATGGAGTAGGCTGAACAAGATATACTTGTATATATTTATTCTGCTTCAGATTATTTTAAGCAGGCACATGCATTCTATTTTTAAAACTGTATTTTATTTACAACATATATCCCTTCCCAACTCCTTCAAACTCATTGGCTCTTTTTCATTAGTTATAATTATATGCATTTATATGCATTGTATATACATATATATTTTCAAATATAATCTGTTGAGTCCATATAATGCCACTTGTAAGCATTTTTTAGTGTTCCATAGATGATTATGAACAGGTGTATATATCCTTCAATGATACAGAATAGCTGATGTTCAGAATAAGATTTTTTCCTCTACTCCCTCATCTTCCTATCAACTCAATCTCATTTTCTCTCTCTGAAAGCCAAAAAAAGAAAAAAACATGTATAACAAAGGCCAAATAAACAAAAAATTATTAAAACAAAAAATACTAGAGCAAAACAGAAAGCACAGAAGCTCCAATAAATTCTCTTTTGTGATGGCCAACTACTGGCTCCTAGGCATGGGTCCTTTCCTGCATATACCCTGTGTCATTGCACTGAAGAAAACTGATTTTCCTATTTGTCGTATGTAGAGCAATATAACTCATTGCATGAGTGGACTCAGATAGAAACCAAAAGATCATCTCAATAGATGAAATAAAGACTTTTGGTAAAATCTTCCATCTCTTGATGATAAAGGCATTGGAGATATGAGAGTCAGAAAGGAAATACCTCATCATAGGTGATAAATCCACAACTAACATGATACTAAACAGTGCAAAACTTAAAACATTGCCAATAAGATCATGAGCAAATCTAAGGATACTTATTCCTATTCAATAGAGTGCTGGAAGTCTTAGGTAGAAAAATATGACATGAAAACAAAATTAAAATCATGCAATTAAGGGAAAGCTGTCAAAGTATCTTTATTTATATAAGATATGGTTCTATACATAAAAGACCATAAGGACTTTACCATAAGACTAGAACTAATGAACAGTACACAAAGTAGTAAGATGCACAATTAATGTGCAAAACCCAACACCCTTCTTTTATACCCTTGACTAATACATGAAGAAAGAAATCAGAAAACAATGCCATTTACAGTGCCCTAAAATGTGTGTGTGTGTGTGTGTGTGTGTGTGTGTGTGTGTGTGTGTGTGTGTGTGTGCATGTACATATTCATGTATAGATGAGTAAGTGAAACCAAGGAAGTTAAATAACTCTGCAATGAAAACTTTAAAATACCAAAGAAAGAAATTGAAGGAGACACTAGGAGATGGGAAGATGCTCTTGATTTGGTCAGATTAATGGGGTAGGTAGAACTAACATAGTAAAAATGGCAATCTTACCAAAAGCAATCCACAGATTCAGCACCCATCAAAATTCCAGGACAATTCTTCACAGATCTCAAAAGAACAATATTCAACTTCACACGATAAAACAAAAAAACCAGACTAGCCAAAGCAATTCTGTACAATAAAAGAACTTCTGGAGGCATCACCATCCTGACTTCAAACTCTACTATAGAGCTAACATGAAAACAGCATGGTATTGATGTCAAAACAGACAGGAGGACCAATGAAACTGTATCGAAGACCTGAATATCAATCTACATAACTATGAACCCCTGATTTTTGACAAAGAGCTAAAAATATAAAATGGAAAAAAGAAATCATTCAACAAGTGATACTGGCATAACTGGATATCAACATATAGAAGAATGCAAATAGATTCATATCTATCACCATGTACAAAACTCAAATCCAAATTCATCAAAGACCTCAACATAAAACCAACCACACTTGGTGTGGGAAGTCCTTCTATATATGTGTTGCTGTTGTTGGTTAATGAATAAAGAAGCTGCTTTGGCCTATGACAGGGCAGAATATAGTCAGGCTAGAAAAGCTATAGTGAGAGAGTAGGCAGAGTCAGATAGATGCCATGTAGCTGCAAAAAGGAGATAGGCACTCTAGAACCTTGCCAGTAGGCAAACCACAAGCCTCATGGTAAAACACAAAATAATAGAAATGGGTTAATTCAAGATATATGTGTTAGCTAATAAGAAGGCTGAGCTAATAGGCCAAGAAGTATTGTCATTAATATGGTTTCTGTGTGATTATTTTGGATCTGGGTGGCCAGGAAACAAACAAGCAACCTCCACCTACAAATTGGCATGCCAACATGGGGTAGCTACATCCACCTAAAACTTGAGAGCTTTGAAAAGAATTCTAGACACAAAAGAACAGAGTTAGTGCAGCTTCTTGGTAACCATATTCTTTTTTGTGTGGGCTATGTTTGCTGGCAGTTCCCTTAAGAGAGGTCTTCTTGATTCAGCATTAGCAGCAAAAAACCATGTGGCTTCTTTAAGAAATGACGGCTTCCTGTTTCACGAGAGTTGCAGGAACAGCTCTGGCTCTTTCAGGAGGCTGAGCATTTAAACGGGGTCTGTAAGCAAAGTGTTACAAATTGCTTAATGGTGACATAGACCCACTGTGACCCTGGAGCTGGGCCAGTGTGCATGGCTCTCAGAGGCAGTGAACATGCCTCCACCATGTTGGACTGGGCAGAGCCAACAGGCAGGGTCACAGAGTTGGTCCCAGTACCTGCTTAGCATTTAATAAAAAACCTCTCCTGATCAAAAAATAATTACAGATATGCATGCAATAAAGACAAATCCAGATGGAAAAGACTTCTAAATGGGTCACAGTGTTGGATAAATGCATGTAGGCTTGCAAGAGGGAGGAAAAAGAGTATAGACAGTTTTTAGAGTACAGACAATCACAGGTTAAAGGAGTAAAGATAATAAAATAAATATTAAACTTGTAGAAAAAGTAATAGAGTAAGAAAAATAAGCCATGTAAAGATGGAATATAACAGAGTATCTGGATTATGCATATTATTGTGATTTCTTTGAATGTTTTGATTGAGAATGAACTAAGTACAGAGAGATATTTCATTGTACAGGCTGCTAAGCTAAACCAACATATATACTTTAAAGATATCTTGACTTCAAAATTTGGGTCTAAGGATATGTTGCCTTGAAAAAGAGGTTCTTCTTTTGGTTCCACATAGGATTAGAACCTGTGAATCTCTTCCAGACTAACATGGTTTGATGGACCAAGATTCCCCAAAGGGTCTCTGTGAACTCCCCCAAAGAAAACTTCACCCACCAAAAATCAGGAAGCAGTTTGGAGAGAACTACACCCAAATTCCCTAAGTGATTGTTTACAAATGTTTGTTTATATTTAAAGGGTGATATGCTATAGAGATGAATACCTTGCATTGGTATGGATCTTGGTTTAGTGGTTACAAATTTAAGGTCAACTTTGTTATATGTATATTTCTGCTCTTGATTAAGGTATTGTGTTTATGCAGCTCATTAAAAATGTAATGCATAATTAAGATATACAGGTAAATAGATATTCATCTATAATAGTCAAGATTGTGGTCATGTTAGTTAGGTTTTCTAGATGTATAGAGATATATTTCAAATGGGTAGGTATTCTTAAGCCCTTTTTAAGACCTACAGAATGTGGCATTTAAAATGTTTTAAGAACTTAGGACTTTTCTTGACAATGAGACACATCTGCCCCTGGCAGCACCAATCTACTTCAAGAGGATGATAGCCATCCAAGAGGTTCCTTATGGAGTTGGTTAGTCATTTGGGCAAGAAACTTTTCTTGCCTGGACTGCTCGATGTTATGTTGTATAAACTGGACATGCAGTACCAGTGGAAAAGGCTGAAGTTGCCTAAAGAAGATGAGACAGTCCTTCAGGGTTTCTTCTTCATGAATGAGTCTGTCAGACATTCTGCAGGACACAGAAGAAAGACTGACAAACTGCTAATATAGGCAGAACTATCTTTGAAATTTCCTGCTCCAAGGAAAAGTCTGCCAGTTACTATGGACCTATAGGCTAAAGACAGTTGTCCCAATGTTACAGAAGAACTTTGGGTGACTGTCCAGGCAGCAAGATGTCTTTGTTAATTCTAGAGTTCTGGAAGTTACTTAAAATGTGCTGTCTGTTAACATAGGTAATATTATATCCTTCTGGAGTCTTTGATGAAATTGAAGAATAGATAGTTTTAATTATAGTTTTCCTTGGTTAGGATAGAAGATAAAATAGATATAAATATTGTAACTTTAATTTTCCTTGATGACTGTTTTGTACATATAATTTTATTATGTTAAATTAAAACCTTTCTTTTTATTTGGACAGAAAAGGAGAAATTGTGTGAGAAATCTTTCTGTATATATATATATATATTGCTTTTATTGGTTAATGAATAAAGAAGCTGCTTGAGCTTATGACAGGGCAGAATATAGTAAGGCTGGAAGAGATATAGTGAGAGAGTAGGCGGAGTCAGAGAGATGCCATGTAGCTGCCAAAGGAGACAAATGCTCCGGAACCTTACTGATAAACAATGACCCATATGGTAAAATACAAAATAATAGAAATGGGTTGATTCAAGATGTAAGAGTTAGCTAATAAGAAGGCTGAGCTAATAAGCTGAGCAGTGTTGCAATTATTATGGTTTTTGTGTGATTATTTCGGGTCTGGGTATCCAAGAAATGAACAAGTATCCTCTGCTTACACTTACTGAACCTCATAGAAGAGAAAGTGGGAAGTACACTTGAATGCATTGACGTGGGAGACACCTTCCTAAATATAACCCCAGTAGCACAGATATTGAGAGAAACAATTGGTACATAGAACCTCCTGAAACTGAGAAGCTTCTGTAAAGCAAAGTACACAGTCAACAAGATAAAATGCCAGCCTACAGAATGGGAAAAGATCTTTACCAACCCCACATTAGACAGAGGACTGATCTCCAAAATAGATAAAGAACTCAAGAAATTTGGCATCAAAAGAACAAATAATCCAATAGAAAAGGGGGTACAGCCCTAAACAGAACTATCAACAGACAAGTCTCAAATGGCTGAAAGACACCTAAGGAAATGCTCAACATCCTTAGCCACCAGAGAAATGCAAATCAAAATAACTCTGAGATTCCATGTTACACCTTCAGAATGGCCAAGATCAAAAACACTGATGACAACTTGTGCTGGAGAGGATGTGGAGTAAGGGGAATGCTCCTCTATTGCTGGTCGAGTGCAAACTTGCACAGTTTCTTTGGAAATTAGTATGGCAATTTCTTAGAAAATTAGGAAAAAATATACCTCAAGACCCAGAAATACCACTTTTGAGTGCCACAAGGGCATATGCTCAACTATGTTCATAGCAGCTTTATTTGTAATAGCCAAAACCTGGAAACAACCTAGATGCCCCTCAACCAAAGAATGAATAAAGAATATGTGGTACATTTACACAATGTAGTACTGCTCAGCAGCAAAAATAATAATGACATCTTGAAATTTGCAGGCAAATGGATGATCTAGAAAAAACATATTGTGTGAGATAACCCAGTCCCAGAAAGACAAATAAAATATGTACTTACTCGTAAGTTTCTTTTAGACATAAAACAAAGAAAAACCAGCCTACAGTCCACAACCCCAGAGAACCTAGACAACAAAAAGAACCCTAAGAGAAACATACATGGATCTAAACAGGAAGGAAAAAAAGACAAGATCTCTCGAGTAAATTGGGAGTGTGAGGCCATGGAAGAGGGTAGAAGGGGTGAGGGAATGTATGGAGGAGAGTGGAGAAAAGTATATTGTGCAATAAAAACAGTAAAAGTAAATTAATTAATAAAAACAATAAAGTATAAAAAAGAAAAAAAGGACTTTCTGAAAAAGACAATTACACAAATGAAACTTCATGAAAATATAAAGCCTCTATAAATCAAAAGAAATTGTTATCTAGCAAAGAGACAGTCTTCATTATGGAAGAAAAATCCTTGCCAAATATCCATTTGACTTGGGGGTTAACATGTAGAATAGACAAAGAGCTAAAAATACTGAACATCAAAAAAAAAAAAAACAAACAAACAATCTAGTCAGTAAATGCTCCATGATACTAAACAGTGAGCTCTTGAAAGGAAAAATACAAATGACTAGTGAATATCTTCAAAGCTTTCAACGCCCTCAATTACATTGGGAAATTCAAATGAAAACTACTCTGAAACTGTGTCTCATACCAGTCAGAATAGCTGTTATCAAAAACCAAATTATAATTTTGGCAAGGATTTGGGGAAATGAACCATTATTTTTATTGGTAAGAGTATAAACCAATGTGGCATTTTTGGAAATCAACATTCTCAAGAATGTAACAATATGTCTGCTCAACCATCTATACCACTCCTGGTAACATACTTAGATTTCTGTATCCTCATATACAGATACTTTTCCAACAATGTTCATTAATACCTGGAAATGAAACCAGTCCAGATATCAAACAGTAGATGAGTGGATAGTGAAGGTGAGGTCAATATACATATTCAAATTTTATTGAGCTGAAAGAAAAATAAAAACATCAGGAAAATAGACAGAACTGAAAAAAATCATAGAGTGAGGTGACCAGGGCCAGATAGACAAAAAATTAAGTAAAATAAATCTAAGAATAAAGCCATTATCACTGAGAGGAGTTAAGTCCTATAGATCACAAAGTTTATCCAATGTTCTCTGTGAAACCATCAGGTCTCTTTTTTGAAATGGCAAAATATTTGTATATTATTTAAGGACAGCTCTGGTTGTTGGATAGGGGATAATTTGCAGTGAATACAGAAATAGAGACAGAGATAGAAGTTCAAAATCCTTGAGACAGTCTACAATAAGGCAAAACTGAATTTAAATTGATAATCAGAAATATGGAGACAAGCAGAACATTGTGTATGTGTAAGTATTCATGCTTACCTACCAGGCCAAAGTCATCTGATGTGGCCGCAAGGAATTAAATCAGACCAATTGGAGTGGTCACAGCACAACCAAAGGGGTGGCAATTTTATTGAGAGCAATCAGAATTTTTATACCTTTAAACACAATATAATGGCCATTGCCAGGATCAATATAATTGTAGTTTCCAGAATACAGTGAAATTTGAAAGTCATGCAAGATACATAAGAGTAATCTCTAAGACCAACTGTCCTGTCAAGTTTCCATAGTTCCTTGACTACTAAGGGATCATAGAGAGAAACAAAATATCCTGAACACTTAATGGCCTGAGGTGGGTGCATCAGTCTCTCAAGCACTGGAAGACACATTGTGACCCAGGAGTCATGGACCTGAAAAACCTATGACACAAGGCAGCTATGCCAGGCCAACCCCATGGTTCCCTGCACCTGTGGGCATATGCTTTGAGGTTAAAATTGGTAATTTAGGAAGTAGTGATAAAAGAGGAACTGATGGGTTGAAAAGGAAGTCGCTGTTATAGAGCACTTCCCTTTATGGTTGGACCATAGTGGAGTGTAAAATTGATTATTGGCAGGAGGTAGACCAAAGGGCCAAGATTAGAGTGTGCATGGGGTGATGTTTATTATTGGATAGAAATTCTGAAGGACCTGTAATCTGTCAGATGTGTGACTCAAGAGAACAGCTGTCTGCACTAAGGTGACTCTGGGATGATCACTTAGATTTAGAAGTCACCATTAAATAGGCTGGTTGTAAAGCCAATGTATAGTCAGTCTGTTTTGTAATATATAATAGAGTACCAGAGATAGCATAATTTATAAAGTACTGAATCTTCTCACTAGAGGCTGGGAAATCCAAGACCAAAGTATCTTTTAATGAGGGCCTTCCTGGTGTATTTCCACACGGCATGAGATGGAAGTGGGCATATGGCAGGCCTTAATCCCCATTTCAGGAGAGGAGACTTCATGAACCTATAGCATTACACAACAACACTTGAATTTTAGAGAGGACACATTTGAATACAACAAGAACAAATGGCATCATCTAATAGAAGAGTTCCTAAGGGGAGGTGAGAACCTAGAAGGATGCTCTGTAGAGGAGGAACTGAATGCCTGAGGGTGGAAGTACAAAAATAAAATGCAGTCAAGTATGGAGGCATAATCTAGAAAAGCAAGCTTCAGGAAGGATGAAGTGATCAGCTTCTCCAGATAGGCTGAGAGGCCTAGTGAGGTAAGGGCCCCAAACCAGCACTGAGAAATATAAAGTTTATGGCTGATATCCCCCAAAGCAATTTTCAGGGCCCTGTGTCAGAATATGTATTGACACCGATTCATAGATGATTAGCTAAAACCAGATTTTAAGATCTGCATGTTAATCTTCAGTAGAGTGAGTAGAGTATACTCAGCTCCACTGCTACCCACAAGCACGAGACCTGTAAGGGTGTTAGTGGCTCCTGAGTTGATGGACTGTGGGCTGCCAGTTCAATGGAACCTCTGCTCAGAAATCTCACTCTTGCCTTCTAGTTTCCTTGTCGGTACAGATCTGGGTTCAACTTCAAACGAGGGGTGGGCAATGGGGAGCATGAATAATGGTGGAGTTCTGTTCGAGTGTCATGACTAGCTCAAGACTTTCCACTTGGTTAGGAAACTGTTCTGTCTCCATAAATGGGGAGCTGTGAGGGCCCAGTGTAGCCGGAGGCTGCTCATTCCTTCCTGACGGCCTTGACCCAAAATAATTACACAGAAGCTATATTATTTAAAACACTGCTTGGCCAATAGCTTAAGCATATTGCTTGCTAGTTCTTAGGTCTTAAATTAACCCATTTCTATTAATCTATGTATCGCCACATGGTTGTGGCCTACCGGTAAGGTTTCGGCCAGCGTCTGTCTCCTGCGGCCATTCCATGGATTCTTCCTGACTCCACCTACTCTCTCTTTACATCTCTGTTTGGATTTTCCATCTGGGTTTACTCTGTTAAGCCGTTGGCCAAAAGCAGCTTTACTCATTAACCAATAAATGCAACACATATACAGAAGGACTTCTCATATCAGTCCAGATTCGTCTGGACCATGGCTATAGCTGCTTCTGAGTGTGTGGCTGTCTGAGCACAGGAAGAGCCTCCATAGATGGCCTTGTATGGACCGTGTACCTGGAGACTCTCTCTTTTCAAGAAAACATGTTTCAATGAATTTACAACTGTGTATCATGGAAGCTATAGTGAGCAGCTGCTGGCCTTTTCCTGAGACTCACTCTAGTCATCGCTTCTATTGGGCTTACACAAAGTGAACGGCTTTCTTCTTTGTTTGGGTTATTTTGTTCTGGTGTTTTGAAACAGGGTCTCACTATGTAGTTCTGACTGGCATGGGACTCACGCAGAGCCGCAGGTCTCTCTGCCTCTGGGTGCTGGAATTCAAGGCGAGTTCTACCATACTTGGGTACATAGCTTCTTTTGAATGATGCTCCACTTCTTAGCAGCCATGCTCTGCATAATTTCAGCTTCCAGCTCACTCCTTTGCTGGTAAGAGGGCTTTTCCAAGTCGTTTTATTCTCCTTTTTTCCACTCTTGACTCTCGCTATAAATCTGGCTTCAAATAGCCAGCAGAAACCATCCTATGGCACAAATGTATGGTGTCTTGGAATTTTAGCCACCCAATTAATTAGCCCATTATTTTGGAATTCAGTCTCATTTATGGCATGGATAAAATGTAGATAAATCATTTTCTAGAATGTAACAGGAATGACCTCAGGTCCAATTTCCAGTGTAATTCTTACAAGAACTTTTACTATCCACATGTCTATCAGTATTATGATCTTCTGAGTTCCCACCAGAACCACCCACTAAGCTTTGTTTACAATACTCGAAACCTTCTTTAGTGTGCATATCCAAACTCTTCCGTGTTCCCCCCACAAACTAGTTCTTAGGCCTAAGTACCCTGTGTCAATCTTGGTCACAGCAAGATCCCCATTCTTTGACATCGTCTCTGTGATCAAAATTTCTTGCATGAGTAACCTACAGAGGAACTCATTTCTTTGGCTTACTGTTCATTGTGGCGAGGAGACAGGCAGTGCAAATATTTCACATCAGGGCAGCCAGCAAGCAGATAAAAGGGACACATGAAGAAAGTAAGGGAATGGAATAAAATGCCTTCAAGGTCCTGTCTCCTGTGACATTATTTGTCCACTAGATTCACGTCCTGAATTTTCTAAAACCTTTCAAAATTGTCTCACAACCTGGAGAACAACCTTTAGACACATAAGCCTTCTGCAGGGGCACGCTTCATATACTAGCAGTAATGGTTGGATTACAGTCTGTCCATGTGATATGAGCCATGATATAAAATATTGTCCAGGGGCAAATTGTTTTTCTGTGAGGGAGAGATTCTCATAAGTATTTTATATAATCATTCCAACACAAAGTTTAAGAAAGCCCCTGGCATCCACATTAATGGATGAGTGTGAGTTTTCATTTTTCTATTAAAATGATAATACTTCCTGGAACGTTAATAAAAATAAGTTCTCTAGCAAGACACCCTACCTGCTTGATTGCATAATAGATTCACAGCTAAGGTTAAAATCCCCTCATTAAAATGATAGTTGGAGGTGAAGGCTATTAGCTCAGGGTAAAAGCAATTGGGATGGGTGCATTTGCACTGTCTTCAGGAGCACTGTCTAAGGGCTTGCCTTCAGACGTAAAGGAAACAGGTCCAGAGTGCACTTTTGTTCCCTGATTACCACTCCCTCAAGATGAAGAAAAATATTTTTCTAAGCTGAAGTATTACTCAATTTTTAGAAGTGTACAAGATTGGTATATCTGAATGGGATTAAGTAATGTTTGTGCTGTAAGTTTTGAATAGATTACAAGAAACTTCTTTCTGAAACATGACTAATAGGTCTTGCTGTGAGAGGGCTGTTTCCTATAAAAGTCAAGGATAAGAATTATGAATATTTGGCCCCTCCATTTTAGAATACATGTTATCTGTATGACTTTCTGAAAATTTTTTATTTTAAAAAGTAAATTTAGTGTATACATGGATTCCTTTTTTGTGTTTTTTTTTGGTTTTTGTTTTTGATTTTTTTTTGAGACAGGTTTCTTTGTGTAACAGTCCTAGCTATGCAGAGAACTAGTTCTTGTAGAGCAGGCTGGCCTCGAACTCACAGAGATTCACCTGCTTTTGCCTCCCAAGTGCTGGGTTTAAAGGCATGAACCACCATTGTCCAGCTATGGATTCTTTAGATTAGAGAGGAGTTTGGGTTGTCCAGTTAGCAGAAGGGAGGGTGATGTATTGCAACTTGTCTGATGCCGGGTAGCTGAGTTTGGAACGAACTCAAATTCATGCTGATTTCATCCCAGGGGTGGTTTGATCTTTAGGCACTTCTCTCTGGGGCTGTAGTTGATCAAATCAACTGGGAATTTATTGCTCATTTTTTAAAGGAACATTGACACTGAGTACTATACTCTGAAGTAAGTCACCATGTAAGGTTTGGTTTTAACCTCTGTGACCTCTCTTTTTCTTGTCTATAGTTTGGAAGAACTGAAGTGATTGATAATACTTTGAATCCTGATTTTGTAAGAAAATTTATTCTGGACTATTTCTTTGAAGAAAGAGAGAATCTTCGTTTTGACTTGTAAGTTCTACTACAACATGACATTCTAAACATGATTTTTAGAGACTACTTGAATAGCATATTCTGGACTGAGTCGATTGCCCTGAGTACCTGGCTGTTCCATTGTAAGACAGCTTTACTCTGTTCATCCAGAGGCTGAAGCACAGTATTGAATATCACTTTTCCTTTTTATTACTGTTTTTGAAATATGATTTGAATAGGTGAGTGGACAGCTTAGTCATGTTGGGGAGCTCAGGTGGGCTTTCTCTCAAACCTACCTATAGTCCAGTGGGCTCCTTCAAGCTCAGAGTACTTTAAGAGACCATGTCCAGGTTAATGGCTAATGACAGATGGCTCACTTCTCTCCATGGCCTACTAGCCTAGCACTGTATGCGTTTGCCTCATGATGACTTCTCTCGAACCCTTAATGCTTCATAGATATATATGATTTTTTTTCTTATAAGTTATGTGCATTGGTGTTTTGCGTGATGAGTGTTGGGTACCCTGAAACTGGAGGCACAGACAGTTGTGAGCTGTCATGTGGGTACTGGACCCAGGGTGATAGAACTAGCATTTTTTGTGTATTTTACATATTCTTCTATATTGATATTGAATCAAGCATATTAAAATACTATTACCAAAGTCAACTTCCTGTCCACAGAAAGCATGGAGCCAGTTTTTTACTCTGTGTAATATAATATAGTGTTTGCTTTATATATCAAAATGATGAATGCTTATGATATCAAAAATATTTTAAGATATTAATGCTTTGTTTAAATCATTGAAACAATTGTGAAAACCTATTGGTACTTAAGAATACTTTTTCGTAACAAAAAATGGCACCTTATTTGGAAGAGTACTAATTTCCCTCCTAATATAAAATAAGTTCTCTACTGTTAGTAATTGTATTTTATTTTACTGTGAAATCTATGTAATATATATATGCATATATTATATATTTCAGAATATATGAAAAACATGTAAAGAATCTGTAATGCTTTCTTTAAAGGGTATCAGATATTCATCAGATTTAGCAAACAAAATTTATAATGTTCACGTTAGGTTTTTATTTCCACAAATTTCTTTCCAAATAATCAAATGAGGGTGGTGAGAGATGAAAGTGGAAAGTAACAATGACTTCTCCCTCAACCATGGAGGCTGCAGGCTTGTTACTTAACACCCATCGAAGACCATGTGAGCATGGCTCACTGTCCCACTTGCCCAGAACTTAACTAGTTTTGAAATGCTTCTTCTCTTCTCATGGTGTGCCCTTAACTTCCACTTTGACTTTATTGTAAAACCAGTCACCCTTTCCTGATTCTTTGCTGTTTCCCTTTTCTTTCTCCTTTCTGCATCCATCTACATTACTTTCTTTCACTTAAAAGTAGCAAGCATTTATTATAAATGTAAGGTAATGTAATTATTTGAAAAATAAGAATTCTATTATTCCAATTAAAAAAGCTATAATTGGTTCACTGTGTCAATCATGAGACCTTAGTTAAACATTGATATGTATGTGGGAATGGGAGCAAAATTTTCAGATATTTTCTTCTTTTTAAGTTTTCACGTTTTTCCTATGCCATAGAATAGCTGTATATTTCAATTTTTAGGGTTACATGAATTTTTTCTTGTAAGAATAAAATGTATTTTACCATTTATTGATGTTCATTTCTACTGACTATTCTGCTATAGGTAACCTGGAGCAGTATCCCTGATTGCAATGGAGTGGGCATTTATTATTACTCTGATTTGTATTTTTGAGCATAAAGTATTAGAGTCAAATTTCAGTATGAAAGGAAGCACACAAGACCACCCATTCTGTGTTCTGACTTGTTGAAACTACCCTGGGGATGTACCGTCTTTGTTCTTTCTCTGAACTCATGTTTTCTGTAGCTCTGGCTGTTTGAATCATTTCCCTAGGGTTTTGGTTGCTGTCTTCTGACAGTCACCCATCACCTTGCAGGTGACAGCTTACACGTTTTCTCCTCTACTGCCACACTTTATCCCCTTTACTGGCATTTTGGGTTCATGTCTTTACCCGGTACCCATTGCTGTGGCTGTTTCAGAAATCAGTTATGGCAGTGTGACAGGAAATAGAAAAGAACTAAGGCAAGCTGGCCGTACACTGTTACTTCAACTTCCCAGAAAGAAACCAAATAATCCTTGAACCATAAAGATGCTCTCTAATACTAATTAATAGCACTTCATTAAAATGTCAGAATTTTTTCTTTTCTTCTGTTTTTTATTTTATTTTTTTTTTCAAAAAAGAAAGCGAACTATCTTCAAGTAACATCTTAATTTTATATATTTGGATAACTAAAACAAGGAGGGCTAGAAAGGGTTAACTGCAGATCTCAAGGAAAGCAGCACACACATTCTCTCAGTTCCTGTGCCTTTCTAATGGCATTTAATTCTGTTGATTCATTTTACTGAAATGTCTCATATAGTACTTTCAATTTGGTAGTAGGTTTTTTATATATATATACTGTGATGTTTTTTCAAGTAAATCAAATGAGGGAAGACTTCATTAGTCATATATATATGTGTATAACTCACATGACTGACTTAAAAATTCTCATCTAAGTGGATTGCTTGTAAAAAACGTATGCTAATTTTAGACAGTTTAGAAAATAACAAATGGACTGAAATAAAGTATCCTATGAAAAATCAAGTGTGGTCCCCAACTCCCATTACCCAGACAGCTGAGAAGACTCCATTCAATGCACTGACACCAGCAGCTGTTTGAGGATGCCCTTTCTTAGCACAACAGTGTGTGATGGCCAGCAAATGACTGCCAGGATCATCCCCCCTCCCCAACAGCACACCAGTGTGAAGTGGACAGCCATCATCCATCCATAGCACACTGGTATTACATAACCAGCTAATAACTGCAAATGGCTTTCTGAATTGTTTTGGGTTTAGCTGATTTCTGTTGATGTGTTCTTATTGCTGTGACAAAATATCTTAAAAAGCAATTAAGGGAGAAGGGATTTTTTTTTGGCTCACAATTAAGAGGAATGCTGTCTTAATTGTGGCATCTTAGCACAAGCAGCTTGGTCTGTGATGCTGGCCAGAAGCCGAGACTCATCTGTAGTTTCCCTTTTACTCTTGACTTTAGTTCAGGGCCCCATGAAGCATCTTCTTATTTTCTTGGTTAAGCCTGATTAGACACTCTCAGAAGCATAGGCAGAGGTGTGTCTCCTAGGTGACTGCAAGTTCAGAATGAGGATTCACCAACACAGCTGACTGCACAGAATCAGATAAAAACAACTAAAGCACAGCTCTGAGCATCTGTTCTCTAGGACTCAATGGAGGAACTCTTGCTTGGTGTTGTGGAGTTCCTGGATTCAGTGCCCAGCACCACAAAAGAAAGTGCATTATCTCAACGACGGGATGTTATGGAACATGGTTCAATTTTTCAGTTCATAGAGAAAATGTAGGGGAAAAGGGAAGGAAGGATGGATAAAGATAGAGTAAGATAAATGATAGGCAGCTAGATAGATAAATAGGTAGATGATAGACAGACAGAGTGACAGAGACACATTCAGACAGACAGACAGATGGACAGAGAGAGAGAGAGAAACAGAGAGAACCTGCCTGTATTCCTGATGCTGCTGGTTCATATTGTCACCATTCTGATTATGTGCCTTTTGCTGTTCTGATTGTGGTTGGCCTTTTATATGTACTTAATATTTATCAGTTTTGCATCATAGAACCCCCTTGTTTCTACGATATATGTAAAGCTTTTCTGTTAATTTTTATTATTTCCAGCACTCTAATGATACAGTTGTCTCACAAATACACTATTGGTGTAGTTGAAAACTCTATTGTTGGTAGAAAAGGCTGCCTGTACCACAGTGACTCTGAATAAGGCATAGAAGTGCCCAGTCACTGAGTGGGATGTGCCAGGGTGTAGGAGAGAGGGGATAGGATCCTTTCTGTTCTTTCATTCCCATGGAGCCTGAAACCCCAAAAGAGATTCATGAGTATAGTTTGACTGGCCCAGTAAAATATTTCTTGATCAGTTAGACACAGTAATCATGAAATGTGTAACATTAACACTTCCTTGAGTTGAAGAACTTCAACATTTTTGTGGGGCAAATCAATCATTTTATTTGCTCTGATTGTTGCAATGTGTCCATTCCAATCTTCTCCACTAGGTAAGGACAATGTAAAGTTCTAATTTCATGGCCTCTCAACCACTTTTGTTTAGTAGAACCATCTTATTCATTTGTTAAAGCTCTTTACTTTTAAGCATTCTTTACTTTTTTTCTTCTCATTTGTTCCAGGATTTCTGAGACAGAAGGAATCCCAGGAAGGGAGAGGTGTTGGTAGTTAGAGATGTGGGCTTTAACCCTCCAAAAAAATCTGGAGTTTCCCCAAGCACCAGTCTAGGAACACTGAAACCCTCTTGTTCTTCTCCTAGTGAGTGACCCAGAATGAAGCAGTCTCAGCTGACAGAAAGTACTTCCTAACACTTTTCTTGATGTTCTCCTTCACTGGTGCCTTATGGGTGGATATGCCATCTCTGGCTCGGCAAAATTTGTTTTCGCCAACTCTACCCCATGATCTTGGAGAGTAAAAGGAAACTCCCCTTCTCTTCTTTAATCCTGCCCAGGAGGGAATGGTCTGTCCCTCTAGGAATTCTAGACTGATCACTGGGTACTAGACTGGTCTTTGGGCTGTGTACTGATTTGTCTCCATTGGAAGCTCTTGAGCTGTGCATTATGGGATACTTAGAATAAGATTCCACTTTGGGTGATAGCTGCAGTTCTACAAATATAGAAATAACTGTAGCCAACTTTGTTAGAAATGTAACTTTTAAGATTCACTCAAGTGAGAGATTGTTGTTAGGAATATTTCCTAACGCGAGCTTCCTGCTGATGCAAAATTCCCAATCATGCCGAATCAAAACAAGCCAAATTAAGAAATATCCAGGTTTAATGGAAGTTCTGCACTAGCGGGGAACCAGGAAGCTGAGGGAATGCGCCCACTGGGAGGAAGGAAAAAGGACCATGCGTTCCTCTTTCTGGAGATCACTTAAATACCCTGGGGAGTGGTCCTGACCCTACCCCCAGGGAGGGGTCAGGACCTGGCCTGCTGGGATTTGGAGTCCAGACCAGGCCTAGGGGCTGGGGCCTACGCTCCCAACTTGACAATGTCAGTTTATCTTTCTCACCATCTTTCTTAAAAGGTGGCCTTGATTTTTGGTAAGAAGTTATGCATGAGCGTGAAAGGGTTTGGTTTAGACAAGGACTAGTGTCAGGACAATATTATCTTATTAAAGAGTCTGGAACACTGAGGTTATTTTGGCCATGTCCATAAACTCTAGTCCATGGAGTCATTCTGGATTATCTCTAGGAGATCATCCATGACCTGTAGCGACTGGTTAAAACTAAAGCTTAGCATATACCCATGTAAATTCCTGTTTACAAAATTCGTTTCTGTTTACATAAAACACAGCTTTTCTAAGTCCTGTGATGGGGAAAAGTAGATGCTGTTGCTCCAGTGAGTTTTCACCCTTTAATGGTTGCATCTAAGCTAAGAATTACAATGTGTATACTATGCATAGCCTGTTAACAAGACCTGCTTACATTTGATATTCAGAGACAATTTTTCCATTTTAAAGAGATTTTGAAATTGCTTGAGAGGCACTGAAATACAACTGATTCAAAGAAATGAAAAATTTGCAACTTCTCAACAATGGGTTTTAGACTTTTGATTAAGTAAAATTCAAGCGACCCCAAAGTGTCAATTCTCATTGGACTATTTTGAAATTAAAATGTGTTGCTTTTAATGTCCCATTGGTTTTTGTTCAAATTAATTTTTATGTTTGTGTGCTCTAGGAAACATTTTTAGCTGTATTTTGTAGAAATAATTTGAATTTTACACTTTAATTTTTCAGATATGATGTTGATTCAAAGAGTCCCAATTTATCCAAACATGTAAGTTCATATTTTTATTATATACGTTTTATGGTTATTTGTTACTATATTTATGCTCATTTGATAATTTAAAAATTATATGCCCAGATTGTTGATGTGATATGATTTCCATATCCAAAAGTAATAATTTTAAGGAATGCTGGAATCCTATTTAGAAGGAACTTTTTGAAAGAAAGTGCCTTCAGTAGATACAATGGGTCAGTGTTTCTATTTCGTTTTTTTAAGAAGTGGGTCTATTGTATGTCATATTGAGCACAGTGAACCAGGTTGTCCTAGTTGACTCTTCTTCGGAGACATTGGGAAGTACATGGGTTCCAGGCAGAGCCATGCCCTGCTCCCCTAGTTGTTCACCAGAATTTCCTGACAAGCTGGTTTCGTAAGAGTGTAAGGCATTCTCATCCTCAGGTCAAGATGTCCCCGTTTCCCCAGTCTCCATTCTCCTGACCATAAATGAGAAGATGAGAGTGAGGTGCTTGGGCAAATACAAATTTATCTGCTCATTATTGACATGAAAGACTAAAATTAGATCAAACCAAGGAGCAAGGTCTATGGGCTGTGTTCCTGCGGCTGCGGTAGATAAAATGTCTTGACAAACAGCGAGGGAGAGTAGAAAGGGGCTTGTTTGGACTTACAGTTCTATAGGGAATGGCAAGAGCCGGCAGCAGGAGCCTGAAGCAGGCTGAGCAGCCAGGAAGTGAGTGATTGATCACATTACACCCACACACCGATCGAGGGGGGGTGGGCACCAAACTGTGAAATGCTAATGGCTGTTAGGGTGCAGCAAACTTATGAAAAGAGGTCAGTGGGGCTCAAAGTGAAATCTGAATCCACCGCTGTAGGGTTAGCAGCCCACATTGGGATAGCAGCTAGATGCATTCTTTGTTGAGTGCTATAAATGGAGTAGTTGGGCATATGCTATCCATTGTAGCATAGAGAGGGTGTGTGATTCAAAGAAGAGAGAAAGTTATGAGCTAATCACAATCTAGGAGATAGATTTGGGTAGTTAAAAAAATCCTTTTCTTCTAGAAGGAGGTATAATATTTAATTGTGTACTAAAAAACAGAGTGAAATCACATGAAGAAATATGAAAAGAACCATCGAAGTGGTGACTCTTCTATAAGTTAAAAAAATGCTGTAATATATTGTTTCCTTCCCATCAGTCAAGGTCAGTATAGTGGCCATGCTATGGGTTCTTTATAATGGGTGTGTAGTATTGTGACGGGGCATTGAGGATGTGCTGCTCTTTATAATGAGTTCATAGTGTTGTGCCTTAGTATTGAGAATGTGCTGTTCTTGATTAGAGGTTCATAGCATTGTGCCTGGGCATTGTGAATGTTTTCTGTCTATGATAGGCTCACAGCATCATGACTGGACATTGTGAATGTGTTGCTTTCTTTGATGGGTTTATAGCATTGTGACTGGACATCGAGAATGTATGTGTTTGCATAGCTTGCTATTGTAAATTTTCTAAATATTCTTGGAAGAACCAGGAAAAGAACCATAGCTTCTAGGCATGATTGTTAGAAAGAAGGAGTAGAATCTACTCATTCACACAAACCAGAATCATCTCAAAGATGTGAGGCAAAGCTTGGCTTTCTGGTGAGGTGCTGGGAACTGGAGAGTGGGTGGGGACAAGCGCTGTTTTCCTCTTCTTCCCTGTCCTTCTGAGGACACATGATCATTTTATTCATTACCTTTTCTAAGCTTCCTTTCTACAATGACCATATGTCTGTGTTTACCCAGTATCATATTACATGGGAAAGAGGCCTCCCTTCCTTTTATTGGGCATAGAATGAGTTACCATTTACCTGGGAAATAATTTCTGCATTTCTTGATTGTTAGTTTGTTTTAGTACACACTATTCTTCAGAGATGTATGTATTACTTGAGCAGTTAGAAACATGACCATGGAGATGAATGTTTGGAGGGTTTGTGTGAAGAAGCTAAAATGTAGTCCCTATCATGGTAGATGCCTTGCATTCAAAGAAGAAAACATATGAGGTATATGTGCCTCAGACATGACTGAATAGATCTTCCTTCAATAAACAGGGATATTAGACATTATGATATAATATAAAATATATGCCTTCTGAAATGTGTGATTGAATATATTTTTTCAAATGTTTACTTTGCAGAAAAAAAATGTTTTTCTACCTCCTTACAAAGTGATTTCATGCTTCTCTCATCCCAAAATGCTTTGTGGGATTGAAAAGATGACTCGGCACTTAAGAGTGTATACTACTCTTGCAAAGTAACTGATTTCTGTTCCCAGCACTCACATTGGGTGGCTCACAACCCATTGTAACTCCAGCTCCTAGGGGATCAAGGTCCTCTGTTCTCTGTGGCCCCTGTACTCACATAGCACACCTCCACACAGATACATACATGCATACATACAGACATACAGACAGACATGTCATTAAAAGTAATATTTTCTAAAATTCTCATTTTAATTTGATACTTCTTTATCCACATAGATTGTCTTCTACCCTCTGTTTCTCATCATTCATCTTTACTGGCCATCCTGGATTCCATCCTGATTTCTTTCTTTACTTTGCTCTTTACAACAAACTGGATTCTAGTTTTTATTTCTAAAACTACTCTGATGTGATCAAGAGAGTGACCACTCCCCGGTTGTCATAGTATGCATCCTTATTCTTTTGTGCAGAACTCGCCCTTATCTACTAGGAAATACTTATTTCTCCTAACCTGCATGGGAAGGGAACCTTCCCTTCTAGACTCATCAAAATCTAAAGTTTCTCTTCTGCTTCCCAGGTCTTAATATCAACGTCTTTCATTTTTTGTTTTTTGTTTTTTAATTTTTATCTCAGCTCACTGTGTAAAAGTTTCTTCAGGATAGCACTCACATTTCTATGCCTTATGAGATTTTGGAGTGTCTGATTTTGAACTCACAAACAAACCCAATATTCAACTGCTCGTTAAATATTTTCCAGTAGCTATTCTCCTGAAATCTAAAATCAAATGCCTATAGTTCATTATCTTTCTGGTGATGTCTCTATTCTCTGGGAACCTAATTCCTTCTCAATTCTCTTACAGTTTTAGTGTACTGTTGAAATCTTTCCAACTAATATACATTTGGCAAATGTTCAGTCGTGGTCATGCCAAAGGAATTCTTTCTGTCTTATTGCCTTTCTTGCTGGTTCTCTTTACCTTTTTCCTTAAATACTGTATAGCCTCTTATATTACACACAGTTTATCATATTATCTAAGTAATCTTCATTACTATATAATATATTCAAAATATATTCTGGAGCCAGCAGATGGCTTAGTAAGTAAAGGTGCTTGCTGTTAGCCTGATACCTTGAGTTTGCTGCCTAGTACCCACATCTTTAAGGAAAAAAATCAACTCCCACAGATTTTCCTCGGATCTCCACCCATGACCTCCACACATGCACACCCAAGCACATACAAATGTTTACACATCACACAAAAACAAATGCAAATGCATGCTCATGCATGTGTACGCACACAGAATAAGTCCAATTAAAAATTTAAAAACTGTATATTCAGTAGACAACACAAATAAGTCAATAAGTGCCTGAGCTGCTTAGTGGGTAAAACGTGTCCAAAGCAGAAAGATGAGTGGGTTTGAATTATTATAAGAGTTGCTAAGATGATTGCCTTGGGTTTCTTAGAAATTAATAATAACAAAAACTCTTTCTTATTTGGAAGTTTTGAAGTACAGATTTTAGTTAAAAAGCACATAGGGCCTCCAACCCCAAGCAATTTATGATGCATTTCGAAGATAAGAGGAGCCAATCAGTAAGCTAGGTCTGTCCCCAGAGAGATGATCCCTTAATAGCAGAGTTGTCTACCTGCCAGCTGTGCAGAGTGAAATACAAGTTAGAGTTCTTTAGAAAGCACATCTAAGTGCACAATCCCCATGTGGAGTGGTCTCACTTATTTGTTTTTGCAAAAGAGATTTGGTAGCAAATCATTTCTTGGAAACAGATTTTAAAATCTTTTGTTTTTAAATTTTAATTATTGATAATTTTGGAAGAACCTCCTTTTTAAGATGATTTTGTCTGGCATCTGATAGTTAAGGATCTTGGGTTGTATATCTCTTATAGCAGAATGTGGTGGAACATACCTTTAATTCCAGCCCTCAGGAAGTAGAAGTGGGTAGATCTATCTGACCTTAAGGCCAGATTGTTCTATATAGCAAGTTCTAGTCTAGCCAGGGACACACAGTGAGATTCTAACCAAAAACCAAACAAACAAACAAGTAAAAAGTCATAATAATATCCGGGGAAATAGAGATAGAAAGTAGGCCTGTAGCTTTGGTTTGGAATATTGTTAAATGAAACTCCAACAGAATTTAACATCTCTCTGGCAGTCGGAAAGCTTCCAGAGGGGAAATAACTGGTTCTAGGTGAAGGGTGATGAAATCCAGGTCTCATTGCATCATGTGATTGATTCTCATTATGGTTCTCTGGATTAATACTTTGCTAAAGTATTTTCTTCCACAGGTGTTTAGGTAGTGAGAATAAAACATAACATTCTCTAAGGCGCTGGTGAGCCCAGTCATCTTAATATTGTTTGTAGAACTACATTCCATACTTTTATTTGCATAATTTAATTTAATCAGCTCAGCAATTCACAGAAGGGTTAAGAATAGGCTCATAGTTGGTGTGTGTAGCATAAATAATAAAAACCCAGAGGCAGATATTGGGGTTCAACCTGAAGATCAGAAAAGCAAAGCAGGCAGCCATTGGCTCTTACCTCTTCCTCAGACTGAAAATGGGTGATCCTAACTCCACAAATCCTCAGATTGAGACTGAGAGAGACCTGTCTACTCCCATCTTATATTTCTCTCTAGTGCTGGAATTAAAGGTGTGCACCATCACTGCCCAGCCTCTATGGCTAACTAGTGTGGCTGCTTAGCGCTGATATTCAGGCAAGTGTTGTTTATTAAACACAATATACCACTATATTTCCCCGTTTTGTCTAAAATAAAAAAGAATGGTATAACTAATATAAGAAAAATTAAATACAATAAGTACAATAACTATTTATAATATATCTAGGCAATAAATACATCAACAATGTCTAGTCCATTTGCATTTGGCAAATTCAGAGAAAACACTCCATTATCTATCCTTTGAGTTCAATGTCTTGTACGTAATTTACTTTCTTCATAACTTGTTTTCTGTGTCTGGTAGAAGAGAAAACTATAACTATCTAGTCTTCAACTCACTTAGAAACTGGCTGGACAGTTGGCTGGTATTTCTGCACAGTCACCCAAAGTTCCTCTGTAATAATGGGGCATCCATCCTCAGCCTAAAGGTTTATCATACCTGACAGACTTTTCTGTAAAGCAGGATATTCTGAAGGGCTGTTCCACCTTGTCTTGACAATGTTTGCCAGTAACTCCAATTGTCTAATTAGGATAACATACTGTCAGCAGTTGAGGCAAGGGCATTTTCTCACCCACTACTTTTTTTTTTTCCCCACAAAGAAAGCAAATTCCATGTGGAGTTTCTTTGAGTCCATTATCTTCTCTGAAGTAGATTAATGCTTCCAGGAGCAGACATGTCTCATTGTCATTGAAAAAAAAAACTATATTTTTAAAATGTATTTAGTGCCATATTCTGTATATCTCTGAAGTATTTGAAGATGACCTGTCTATCTGAAGTTTATCTTTGTTTGACCTTGAAAACATACCTAATGTGGCTGCAAGTTTGATTACAATAGGTGGTTAACTACTAACCTACATTTCCTTATTATTCTAAAGAGTTGGTAATGATAATTTTCAAGGACTAGAAATTTGCATTATAATGTTAAGTGAGTTATATAGATACAATACTTTGAACAAGAGTAGAAATTTATGTACAGTATGTTCTAACAAAATTAATCTTAGGTTTGTATCAATATACAAAATTGGTATACAATATACAAGCGTCCAATCCAATGTAAAACATTTAAAACTAGTAGTTACTTTTTAAAAGTAGATTCAATAATCTACCATTTTTCTTATCATATCTATATCCCCCTTTTTCTTTTCAAAACAAGGACCTTGAATCAAATTTCCCTTGTTTTGCTTTTTCCTTGACCATTACCAATAACAACTTGTAAATAATCCCGCTAAACAATGATAAATATCCATAACCAAATGAAAGACCAAAAACTAACCACCCTACCACTTGGGAATGTGGACATCATGTTTTGAAATTGACTTCCTGTTCTCTGGGGTGACAGGATCTTTATGGAATCCTGAAAAGAAAAATTTGGCTTAACTGTCAGGTCCTGGGAGAGGTAGCTGTATCATTTGTTGTCCAATCTCTGTGTAATGGGAATGTGCAGGGTTTGTCTCAAGTCCTAGCTAGAGTAGTCTGTTAGACTGGATTATCTCAGCAAGCCACCTCAAAATTGTTCTGAGCAGTTTGTATTCCCAAGCCAATCTTTGGGTGGTGTTTTTCAGCACAGTGATGTTATCATAGTCCTGGAAGAATTGTTGTTGTGGGGCTCCATTCTCCTTATGGAGATTTCAAAGGTCACTGTTAGGCATGCTCATGATTCACTGCAGAAAACTGATAGAGACTTAAATCCAAAATCATGTACAGAAAAGTAGATGAAACCTTTTTTTAGAATTAGTACTCCATATAACCATTAATATCATGACAAAAAGTTTAATATGTATATATATAAAAATCTTATACCTTAAGAAAAGTTGTTAAAGAGTCAATATGGAAACAAAGGATTATCAGATTAATGGCAATAAAATGGTCCTTAAATATTTGTTTTTATTTTGTTGCATATCAGGTGGCTCTTTTGACATGAGACAGAGATTTTAGATTTCACTTTAATAAGCATGCTTGGGTTTAGAGAATGAAAGAGCCACACTCCAACTTCAAAATCAGCTTTGATTTTTTAATTAAACTGGACCTACAAAAAAAGAGACTATTTATATGTCCGTAAAGAGCAGCAAAAACAAACATTTGGGAAGATTTATGAAATTTTATCATGTTGTAAATATGATAACCAATAGGCCAATTTACTCTTTTTCTTGAGATAGTTTTTCTGGATGATTTGTCCTTTTTCTTCAGATGTCTTTTTTGTCCAATGGTCTTCAGATTCCTTAACTGGATGCCTTTATTCTCCTGAAAAATGCAGAAATAAAACCATTCCTTGATCCTAATTTTGGGGAATTGTCTTTTGACAAGTTATACCCAATAAAATGAAAAGCATTTGTTAGTTTTATAAGTTAGTTTAGATTAAACATCATGCTGTTTAATAAACTATCATCTCTTCTAATTAAGAGGTGTCTCTTATTCAGATAAAATCTTTTTAATTTTTATAGTATCCATAGATTTTCTTCTTCTTTGGAAACAAAAGCAAAACCCCCTTTTCCAAGGTAATACATGTTCTAGTTTCCATTCTGAGGTCAGTATATCTTTAAAGAATATTGGCTAATTTAATTAGATTGTTTTTTATACTATCCAATGTCTCTCCGCAGGTGTTGTTCCTTTTTCATTAGCATTAAAAATTCAAAGATAATAAAGACTTATGCAATCTATTTCTGGGGGGTATTTATCATCCCTTTCAGTTTACTTAACATATCATTTAGAGTTCAGTTTGATCTTTCTATAACTGCCCACCCTATAGGATTGTGTAGTATACTTGTAATATGGTTTATATTATAACAAAAAAAATTGTTTCATTTTTTTAGAGACATATGCTGGGGGATTGTCGGTCTTTATTTGTACAACTATAGCCAAGATGGTCATAACTTCTATCAAATGTGTGATTATCAAATCAGCCTTTTTCAAGCTCAAAACAGTTTCCCATTGAAAACTTGAATAGATATCAATGGTATGGTATACATATTTTAGTTTTCCAAATTCTACAAAATGGAACACATCCATCTGCCAGATTTTATTCCTTTGTGTACCCTTTGGGTTATTTCCTGCAGGTAGTGGTGTTTGTTGTATAAAGAACAAGTAGACCCATATGGGATCATATGTGTGTTATGCATATGGAATGATTCCTATTCCTGATTGTATCTTGTAACCGAATAAATAATAAAGTCAATTCTGTATCATCTGGCATAAATTCAGCAGTTTCAATAGGCACAATATCTTTCTGCATATTATCAATCAGTAACTATGTTGAGAGGTTCTTTAAAATCCCTTAGTATCCTGAGAATAGCATGTGATTCTGACTTTTGGACAGAATCATAAGGGCTTTGATCACTTTACTTAAATTTTCTGATTTGTAATCTGCCATTCCTGATTTATTTGCATTAGCATAGAATGTAGGGGCTTCCAGTTTTTGGTGTGTTCAGTACAGTGAGAGGAAGGATCCTGTTAGCTTTCTTTA
Source organism: Ondatra zibethicus (assembly GCA_004026605.1). Taxonomy (NCBI): domain Eukaryota; kingdom Metazoa; phylum Chordata; class Mammalia; order Rodentia; family Cricetidae; genus Ondatra; species Ondatra zibethicus. The sequence goes on from PVIU01010306.1 coordinate 30,774, forward strand.
TAAATTGAATTCTCTTGCTTTTGGGATAGTTGTTGTTATATACAAGCTATTTGCCAGGGTTCTCAATTTCATCATTATTAATAGGTACTATAATTTCTGCTGGGTCTATTTCTGCCAATTGATGAAGCTTCAATTTTTGTTTTAGAATCAACTCAGAGACATTTTGTACAAAAGTTTTTACTTTTTTGCTCAGTTTATGTGGCAAAAGTTTTATTCTAAGATTATATCTTCCCTCTGCATTAAAATTCCTGTAAGGAAATTTTTGGAGGGTAATATGACCAGAATGCAGTTAAGATTCAAATCCACAAGATCATCCACATGTGCCTTCTGTAATTTCTCTTCAATCAAGGCTAATTTTCTCTCAGCTTCATCTGATAACTCCCTGGGAGTATTTAATTCCTTGTCACCATCTAAGGTTTTGTTTATTAAAAGCTCTTAGATCTATTACCATTCTCTGTTTTCCAGATTTCTTTTTTTTTTTTTAAATGTTTTTATTGTATGTTTTTCAGACAGGGTTTCTCTATAGCTTTAGAGATTGTCCTGGAACTAACTATTGTAGATCAGGCTGGCCTTAAATTCACATAGATCCACCTTCCATATGTCTTTTTAACAACAAATACAGGAAAATTCCAAGGGCTGGTTGATTTTTCAATATGCTGAGACTTTAGTTGTGCCTGTACCAACTATTCTAAAGTCTGCAGTTTCTTTGTTGTTAAAAGCCATTGCTTAGCCAGGTGGTGGTGGTGCATACCTTTAATCCCAGCACTCGGGAGGCAGAGGCAGGTGGATCTCCGTGAGTTCAAGGCCAGCCTGGTCTACAAGAGCTAGTTCCAGGACAGGCACAAAAAACTACAGAGAAACCCTGTCTCAAGAATCCAAAAAAAAAAAAAAAGAATTTAGTTGTCTACCATTTAAAGGTAGAGCTATTGGTGCCTTTGAAAGATCAGCAGCAGCTGTTGTGCCCTGTTCTTGTACAACCTGAATGATCAGTGGCTATTCCTTATAATATCTTGTAGTATTTTCCTCAGAAACATAGGTTAATTTATGTTTTTTTCTAAAATTGAGGGGATGTTAATCTGAATATTCCATTGTTGTAACAAATCACATCCGTTAATTCATTGCTATTTTAGCGACATACAGTGTAATATCCCTCTCTGTCCTTCTGGCCCTATATATTTGACTCATCTCATCCTTTGTTTTACCTGAGATAAAGTTCTGATCCCTAAAAATTGAACATTTACATTGTGAAGAGGCCAATTTGGATGCCAAAATTCTGATGAAGTTATTGTTACATCTGTTCCTGTGTCTACCAGACCTTCAATGACAATATCATTTATTCATAATTTTAATTTGATCTTTATTCTTTTATAGAAGTTTGCCAAAATGCTTTCGTTATGGTTTCTCTTGAAGTTTTGGTTCTCTCTTCTCTATCTGTTCTATTATGCAGAGCAGTATGGTTTCTTACAATATGCATTAGATTCTTTAATTGCTCTGGGAAGGAGTTTCCTCTATGATGGCAGGATATGACTGAACCAGGTTTGGCATAGGGGCGGGGCCCCTCACAGAGTTTCCTGACAACAAAGGATTACCTTGAATATTGTTCATTGACCTATATTCACTAGTCCAATGCCTGCCTTTGCCACACTTTCCACATAATCCAGAAGGGAGGGGTGTTCTGAATGGATTATTCTTAGAAAAAAAAAAACATTGTTTCTATGAATGCCCTTTCTACAATTCCTTTTAAGATAACATTGTTTGCCACAATTATAACACTTGACATTTCAATTTTTCCTCAAACCTCTGGAAATCACCTCTCCTACCCATGCATCCACATGGTCATGAGGTTCAATATTAATTGTATCTCGAATCCATTCCTCGAAAAGTGATGACCTTGCCTTTAATGGCCTATTATCCTTTTACATAGAGAATTGATGTTTTCAGAAACCAGAGATTCAATTATTATTTGTCTAGCTTCTGAATTTGGTGTCATTTTATTTACTGCTGAAGTCAATCTTCATAATGAATCTGTAAAGGCTTCCTTTTGGTCCTGTATAACTTTAGTAAATGACTCAATTTTCTTTCCAATTTTTCCAATTTTGTCCCAAGCATTCAAAGCTGTTGCATGGCATAAATCCAGCATGTGGTCATCATATACAGACTCTCTGTCTACCATAGCATAATTTCCTTCTCCAAGATTTTGATCTTGGTAGATTTCCAAGCCTCTAGCTTTACGGCATTTTTCAATAATCTTAGCCTCTTCTCTGAAACGGATACTCCATTGTAATTATGGACCAGGCTCTAAAAGAGCTTTAACCAACTTTATCCAGTCGTTAGGGATAGTTCTACTACAAACTGACCCTGAATTTAACATTTGCTCCAGAAAAGCTAAATGGATGCCACATGAGACTATTGCTTCCTTCAATCTCCTTAAAACTAACATTGGCACAGGAGTCCATTCAGCTCTTACCCTAACATTTGGCAATTCCTGTATGGTTACTGGCTATACTAAGGTTGGTTGTTTGAAAACCTTAGGCTGTCCCTCTCTACTCATATAGTGTGATGCTAAAATTGGTTCTCCATTAAATTTCTGCGTCTGAATTTAAATATCTCTGTGATATGTTTTATTTAGTTTTTCTAAGGCCTGTATCTTAGCACTCAGATTAATCAACTTTTTTAGTGATCCATAGGAAATGATAAGGCTGATAATGTTTATAATTGACATTACATAAATCCCATCTAAGTTAGATATCCTCTCATTCAATTATTCCATTTTCAAACTGCCTAGCATATTATCATACAGCAGTCCAAATCCCTCCATTGTTATGTTGTTTTCCATTTTTAAACGTGTGAAAAAAAACTCTCTTTAAACTAATTCCTGCCTTTAAGAGTTCCCCATTGCCTTACTGAATCTGCTACCAGTGTTGACAAGGATGTGAGGCTTATTGCTGCTGTGTAGAACAGTAAAGCATGACTGGATTTTAAGCCAGCTATCTAGTTTGGTAGCAGCCCAAGAAGGGAGTTTGGGGAGAGCCCACCAGGACAGAAAAAAGAAAAACCTTGTTGGTAGGGCAGTGACTCTGTGTAGCTCCAGTCTCTGCGGATAGCTATAAAGCCACAGGTAAAGCCTTCTGCATCAGTTTGTACCCCAAACATTGTAGGCCAAATGTAGCATGAATAGTGAAAATCCAGGGACAGATATGGGGTTCAACCTAAAGATCCACTGGCTCTTACCTCTACCTCACACTGAAATGGGTGATCCTGCCCCTATGAATCCTCAGGTTGAGACTGAGAGAGATCTGTCTCCTCTTGTTTTATATTTCTCTCTAGTACTGGGATTAAAGGCATGTACCAACACCGTCTGGCCTCTATGGCTAACTATTATGGCTGCTGGGATTAAAGGTGTGTGCAACCACTGTCTGGTGTGTGTGGCTGACTAGTATGGCTGCTTTGCACTGATCTTCAGGCTAACTTTATTTATTAAAACACAAATGATATACCACTACAGGTGTGTTTAGGATTCCTGTTGATGTTCTATACTATTTGGCATTAAAACTACACAGTGAGTGGCAATGCATAGTCAAGAGGGAAACCACAATGATTTGGTCTCCTGCTGAACTTCAGAAGATGTCACTGAAATTCTTGTTTCAAATGTGGTGACAGTTCACTGGTTTCCTTTGGCCATCTATCACTAACCTTCATTGCAAGCATCTTTGGTCTTTACTGCATTCCTTAACTATTATGCATATAAACTCCTTCCTGTAAGTTACTTTTATTTTATAATTTTATTTGAAAATTAAATGCTTGGGCCTTGACATGTGCTTTCTCATAGGAGCAGGTTCATAAATGGAACCTGGTTCTTTTGTTAGGCTGTAACGCTCAGTGCAGTGGTTACTTTTCTCATCTCTGAGACTAAATACCTTCCAAATGTAAAGAAAATATCTGAAGGAATTAACGTAAGGGAGGAAAGTTGTTAGGGGCATGTTTGGTAGGAAGCAGTAGCAGTTAGTTATGTCATGGCAGCTGACCTGGACTTAGCCTGAAGAGAAACAGTCCCAGGCTATACCTCTCCACAGCCTATTCCCAAAGAGACTTTAGGGACCGCCCTCCCCATGCAAGGTTCCTTAGCCTTGAAAAACAGAGCCACTATGTGGGGACCAGTGTTCAGATATGTGAGACCTTGGGGAGCATTTCATATTAAAACTATAACACTACATTAATCTATATACAACTTAATTGAATTTGATGTGTGTGTCTGTATAGTCCATTCAGGAAAATTTGTGGTTGAGTCAACTCTTGCATTATGAGAGCAGAGAGAGCCATGAACAGTGCAAAGAGTACTTCATCTCCAACACCTGACACTTTGTCACTGTAGAGGTAGGTAGAGTGGGCCAATTTATGCAGTGAACACAGACACAAAGTAAGTTCTTTTCCTTATAGCATATATACTGATGGATACTGATGGCATAATAAACACACACATAGACACACACACACACACAGAGAAAGAGAGTGAAACAACAGTCTGAGATTCCCCTCCAGGTGGTATGGCTGTACTGTCATTCTCAAGACTATGTACTTACTGAGAAGGGAGAGGAGCTACTGAAAATTTTAGTAAGACATTCTAGTTCAAAAAGGATACAAAGTCGTTGAGGCAGGAAGAGTTGGAGTATACTGCCGTGGCCGTCTGAAAGTGTTGATGAGAACCTGAAGATTCCATGTGAAACGGGCATATAAATATGGGATGCAGTTTTATAGGCTGTGCTTCTAAAGGTTTCAAGGTCTGTTGTTGTGTGCTGCTGGAGGGTGGTGTGATTTGATTTATGCATTTTAATGATGTGTGCCTGCTGAAGTGAAGAATGAGGTCAGAGAAGCAAGATTGCAATAAAGGATAACAGTTATGAATCTGTTGTAATTTGACTGCATGAGTCACATTTGACAATTAAAGCCACTGAAGTGATAAAAGCCATCCCATCTGGAATGTATTATGGCTGTTTGATTACAGATGACTTCTCTGTTAGATGTAAAATGAGAGTCATTGCATGGCTCTCTTGAGTACTGGTGAGAGTACCTGGGTAGACAGTGAAATCAACTGCAGAAGTGACTGAGGCCAGGGATGAGGATTTAGGGACACTTGGGAAAGAGATTTTGAGTTGAGATGTTCTCCCTCTACCCCAGTAAACTTCCAAATACAGACATTGGCTAGGTGATGTTCAAAGACTACAGGCAGGGGTCTGGAAAGCACCTATTAAGAGACTTAGGACTTTGGGTACTTTAAAGAGAATATAAGCGGAGAAAATAGATGACAGATTGTTGAGGGAACTGACGGCTTCAGAGATCCTGTTGGGAAAACATCACCAGAATCATCATTTTCTAAGCCTGTTACTACATGCCACTGCTGGCTCCAGCCAAGGCAGTGCTTTACCTTGCACTCAGGCTGGTGATCAGTCCACTTCCTTGTTTGCTCTGCTCTAACCCTCCCTTCCTTGAATAACCATATGCATTGTTGTCCCATATCCATTGTTGTCTTAGGAACAATGTTGCTCTTGGGGCTCTTCTGGCTCAAATAGTTACATGGTTTTTCTCCCTCACATTGATCAGCCACTTTTTGAGGATTTTATCCAAGAGCACACAGTATTTGCATCTTTTCCACCCATTCTGCCCCTTTAATTTCTTCTGGTCCCCCAAACTTTCATATACTTAAAACGTCTTTATTAAATCATTTCTCCCTCTTCTTCTCCTCCCTCCAACCCCTCCCATGTCCCTGTCTCTATTCCCTCTCAAATTCATGGCCTCTTTTTTTAACTACTATTGTTACACATGAACCTGCACATGTGTGTGTGTGTGTGCACATGAATGCACGTGTATGCACATACATGTATGTGAATGAACATATAGAGTCTGTTTAGCGTTGTTTGTATGCATGTATTTTTAGCACTTTACCACTTGGTATTTGATAACCACAAAGGTTTGTTCTGAGGATGACTAACTCTCTTTCTCTTAGCAATTGAGAGTTGCCTGTAGTTCTTCATCTATGGATAAGATATGGTCAGATTTCCCAAATTCAAGTTGGCATACCATCCCATGTTGTTACTTTTCAGGTTTGCTATTGCATAGGTAGCTGTACTGCTGGGATTCCATAGGCCTATCTTCACTGCCATATATAGAAGACACAGTGTCACAGCAGGCTTCCTGTTCTTTTGACTCTTACAACCTTTCTTTCCCCTCTTCTGCAATGTTCCCTGAGCCTTAGGCGTAGGAGTTGTGGCAATAACAATTGGGGTGGGCACTCCATGGCCAGTTGTTCTCTGCATTTTGATCAGTTGTAGCTTTTTCTAATGGTCTCAATCTGCTTAGGGTGGGAAGAAGACCTTCTTTGAGAATTGAGAGCAAATATACTGACTTCCCCTTTCCTAAACCAGTGTGACTCCCAACTTCATTTTAATTTCTTACCTTATACCCACAGACGAATGTAGCTCTCAGATACTTTCTTTATGTTCACTTTCAAGAGTCCTTGTCTAACTGTCCCCCCCCCCCGTTATCCTCTGATGTCTGGAGGATGAAAAGCTTTCAGATCCATGTCAAATGATGATATACATACACATACTTTATAAGGCTAGTATTTACAATTGATAAGTATTTACAGATGATATGTGGGTCAGGTTTCCTATCCCCATGCTAGTAAAATCCAGAATCTGCCTTAGACTGTTGAATCATACATAGAATTACTTCCTACCTGGTCTCAGCTGGATGATTGTTACATGATTACTCTTTAATTTGCATTAAATGGAATGGTTTATGTGGAAAATTGGCTCCTAATCAGGACTTAGTATCAATAGAGGTACAACTGATAACATTACATAATTAATGTTATTACTTAGTGACACTAAAGTATTTCAGATGTAACACTTACTAGTATTGCATAGATTTCTTAGTCTTTTAGTTTTTTGCATGCCAGCTGTTTATATGTTGCATTTTAAACAGCTTTAAGAACTAGTGTTCCACTGAAGATAATGTGTTTCCTGGACGTGCTATGTTACACATGAAGCTTCTTCTATTTGTGAATTGTATTGTTTTTTAAATGTATATTATATGTGTATGATCATTTTAAAAATAAATTGGCTTTAATCAGTGGATGCCAATTTGTTGAAACCTTAATTTTAGTTCAGTGGCTTAATTAATTACCTTAATTTGCACTTTCAGAATGACAAAATATGTTGAAAATCATCAGTAGTCCTAAAGGAAAATAGATGAAGTTAGTTGAGAAATTTTCCAAACGTCTCTTTGTAAGTTAATTTAGAAGTTTTTATTAGCTCATTGCAAAGAAGATTAACTTCTGTGGTTCATTAATGTTCTTCTACTAAACGTAAAAACCCTGGGTCTGAAGGGAAAAAATGCTGTTTTTCCTCTATTATTAAATTGTGACAAATTATTTCTACATAAATATTGACTCCTTTTGTTTAGTGTGGAGTTTTCTCTTCTCCAAAATGATATGACTGTGCCAATAATCATTTAAAAATTAAGAACTACTGCTGAAATGATGTAATACTCTTTTTGGTGATTAAAAGTGGTTGCCATACCGAATGCAGTTTACGATATAACTAACACTTCATTCTTCATAATGATTGATGTGATTTCTAGAAGTTAAATAAGTAGAAAAGAAGTCTAAAATATTAGTAAGTTATTCCAGCAATAGATGTTAGCAGGTAATGACAGTGATAGGATGTTTATGGACAGGAGTTCTTGTTTCCTCAATTTTACCACATTAAGTTAAAATGCTGTGAATGTAAGGCATTTCTATCATTAGTTTTTATCTCTTTTTGACTATTTGTATAGATGCATTAAAAAATGAGTTAAAAATGGATGAAAGCAAATCATGTGATGAAATCTAATGGTTAAGTCATGAACTTAACCATGACTATTCCCCCTTCCTTTGTTGAATTAAAGTGAACTATCAACATAACAATTGAATGTCTTTTAACCTAAATTACCTACTAGTTAGGGAAATTATGTATTCAGACAGGCATTAGCCATTGCTAAAGTAGGAAAACCATTTCAAAATTACCTTTGGTAGAACTGTTGAGAGAAGAGATCATCCTGTGAGATGCTTATAAAATTGATTATTATTAGGTTTGTGATATGTCAGTAGAGTAAAAATCAGACACTTTGCTTTCAGGTAATAGTTCTAGGTTTGCTGTACCACTGTGTTCAAAATGTCCTTTCTTACATGCGTGTCTATACATACACTATAATTTAGTATGTAAGACACATCTGCATTACATTATAGCACTTACTGTGACCTTCCATGTCTTCAGAGTGGAGCTGGATGTGAAGCTATTTTACTTAGATAGTTATAGTATCCCAGTGTTGGATTCTCGTAACAAGTAATACATTATGAGTGTATAATAATGTTTTATTCCAGGGGATAAGAGGGTTATGTTTCAAACAACTATTCTAAGTGCTTTGCAAATATTGTCTACAGATACTTTCTTAAATAATCCTTGCAGGAATCCATGAAGTCAGAATTATTATGTCCACTTTGTAGATTAGACTGCTGAGGTATAGGGACACTGGTATGTGGTTGAGTTTGGGCATGGGTGCAGACAACCAAGACATTCATAACTGTATTCAATGGTAGTGTGTTATCCACTATAGACTCAGTGTGTGTGTGTGTGTGTTTGTGTGTGAGAGAGACAGAGAGACAGAGAGAGAAAGAAAAGCCAGCTTTGTTGTCGGCCGCCAGCTCACAAATAACAATGCTGAGACTTCTTATTAATTATGCAAGCCCAGTCTAAGTAGGCTTGCCCCACTAGTTCTTAAACTTAAGTTAACCCATTTCTATGTACCTATGTTTTGCCTCATGCCCTTTTGCCTTTCTTTCGTTCTGTATGTCTGAATCCCTCCAAGTCTTTTTGGCATCTGGTGGGTGCCTAGATTCATCTCCTCCTCCTTCCTCCTTCTGCTCCCCCCCCTCTCTCTCGGAAGTCCCTCTTTTATCTCCTGCCTAGCTATTGACTGTTCAGCTTTTTATTACATCAGTCGCAGCAATACATTTTCATACAGTGTACAAACAGTCCATAGTGAGAGAGAAGGAGAGATTCGAATAAATCACATATAGGAACCATTAGCATTTGTACCTCAAAAGACAAAATCTTACTGCAAATAAGACAAAATTTTACTGCAAAGTGAATTTCTCTTTAGCATTTAAAAACTTATTTATTTATTTATTTATTTATTTATTTATTTATTGTGTGTGTGTGCGCGCACGCGTGCACCCATGCACACATGCGCATGTGGCATAGTGTTCGTGTTGAGGTTGGAGAATAGCTGAGAAGAGTCGGTTCCCTCCTATGGATCTCAGGAGTTTATTGGCAGCAAGTGCCCTTTGAGCCATCTCACTGCTTACAGAGCTTGCTTCCCTTATTTGTAGAATTTCTACAGCTCAGAGCATAAATGTAATGCATGTAGAGAATGTAGAAAATTATGAAGCTACACTATAGAATAAAATTCAGGCAAACAGATTAGTAAATATTTATACTTCACAAATAGCTAAAATAATAGATCTAAAGAATTAAGAATGTTACGCGGTGTGTAGACCTAAGAAAGAAGAGAGAGGCTAATATGCTTGTGTATAATCAGCAGGACCCTGGCTGCAGGGACGTGGAGTCCTTTAGTTGTAATAAATCTAGACTCAGATTGCTGTGAGAATGAATGATCTGAGCATGCCCACTGGCTATCTGCTACCTTTTATTCTCATTGTTATTTAACCCCTCCTGCTCCCCTCTCCTCTTTTGATTGCTCTTTTAGCTTTGGCACCAGCCATATTGAGTGTAATAACCAGGTACACTTCAAGTTTCAATGATTCTTAGAGATGAACAGAATGTTTTTCATACATTTTGAGGTTGTTATTTAAACTATAAAGAATGAATTTAACAAACATTTAATGTTTTCATGGCCATTTTGAGGAGAAAGCAGTAGCCGTTATTATATTATACACTGAAGTATTTCTCAGCTGCCTGAGAGTCTCTAGGCTGGATTTGTTCTGCAAGGGCTTAGAGTTAAAGAAGGGACTGCGTTTATTCTTGGAAATACCATCACAACCTAATTATAATGATTCCACAACTGGGTCACAGCACCAGCATAAGAAGCAGTGAGACAGTTTATGGTGTGGTTTGTTTTTATTTCCATCTCTACGTACAGCCAAAAATACCTAAAAATACCCACTGAAAGACACTAATTATTTACACATGAGTGTAAAATGCAGAGCAGATGTGAGCCATTAAGCCAGCTAAAACACATATTGAATAGAAGTTTCCCGCCTCGTGACTGCCTGGTAAATACCATTTGCTGACTTTTGTGCTGTGGGTAGTGAATGTGTTGCTTGACACAGACTGTCCATATCCAGAAATGCAGGGCAAACCCAGAGATGCTGTGAAAATGGGGCAGGATAGGGAAACTGGGAGGATTCCTGTAGGTTCATGTTGTAGCACCCGTTTTCCTTATTTAACTATTTTAAATTTCTCTCTGTGAAGCAATAATGATGCTCCCGTGTTTGCGGGTAGGTGTATAGGGTGGTACCTATCTTTATTTTGTTCTTTTGTGCAATATCATACAGCTTTGAATGAGCCTAAGTACTCCATTACTCCATTGACCAAATCCATCTAACATATTTCTGCAGCAGCTTGTGGACATAAATATTGTTAGTAAACATTTCTCTGCAGTGTTTTGTTTTTTTTTCCAGCTATTCAGCAGAATAATGATTTTCCAAATACCAAGCATTTGGAAGACCAAGGATTCAACTCTAGGTAGCTTTAGGATTATCCAACTCCCAAATTTTAAATATATATATACTAGTGAAATGCAATTTAAGTATAGATTTAACTTTTAATAATTACAATAAGGATTTAAGTTGTTTTGCATCCTTAGAAACCAATTCAAAAGGACCCACATTTTAAAGACAGTACACCTTCTGTAAGTCATTGAGTTCTAGGTTTAGGGTGAACTTCTGAGTCTCTGGGCTGCTCCCCCAGCCTCCAGTCTACCACACACAGGAACAGTTTACCAAATCCGTTTCCTGCCACTCATTGCAACCTTGGATTGGGTCTTAGCACTTTGCTTAATATTAGCAACTATAAAGTCCTGAATGCAAATTCTTTCCTGTCATGAGCCCAGGCTGCCAGCTGGGAGTAGATCCATGCTGTCTGGCTACTCTGCTCTGACTGTGCCCCTGCACTGACCAAAGCTGTCTGGTTGCTTCCAGTTGTTGAGCCGAGAGATCCTCAAGATCATGGTTCTTCACGTACATTTCTTCCCTTTACTTGAGCTGTGTTCTTAGCTCACCGTTGGCTTACTGATTGTTTTCTCTAGGATAACAGTTCTGTCCGATCCCATCGTCCTCTCGAGGCTCACTTCCTAGTCTACATGGGGCTTTTTCTCCTGTTTGGACGTAGGACACTCACTATCCACATCGTTTTCTCTGCACGAAGTGATGAGGGATTTTATTTCTCGGCTTGTTGGCTTTATGTGTATCTGAGTGCAGCTCCTCTCGCTACTGGAAGTAGAATCAGGCTGGCTGGACCTAGTGAGCCTTGGATTCATCTTCTGGGTTTTATTATGGCTCTGAGCAAGCTGCTTTATTCAAGCCTCAGTTCTCTTATCTATAAAGTGGGGGCTGGTAGTAGCTCCCAGACATGAGTTGGCTTTTTTTCTTCCTTTTAATTTGCGAAGTAATTTTTCTGAAACTCTGGTGAATTCAGTGGCACACCTTGCACATTTGACAAGCAGATTTATCTACTCTTCATAAAAATGAAACATCATATTTAATGTCTGCCCTTGATTCACAGGGCTTCCCTTGGGTTATACAATGGCCAGAGCTCCTCCCGGCAGAGCTTTGAGGATAGCCGAGATGTCTGAAGCATCTGTGCTATCCCGGAACACTGGGCTTCTTCCTGATTGTCAGTCTGTTTTCTCAGGGCATGGATCCAGATGGTAGCAGAGCCCTTGTCTTACAGTCTAGTGACATGGCAGTACCTGGAAGCTCAAAATAGTAAACTGGTTCTGTGACTAAAGTGTGAAATTACGTGTGGACTTGGAGGAAAGTGGCATGGTAAAATTGATTCATATTGGGCTTATTTTTGGAATTGAGAATTCTGTATTTCGGTAAGAAAAAATGCAAACATGCTGCACAAGATATCTATTGCACAATAGTCTGGGAACTTATGAGCTTTAATCCTTTTATCTATTTTAGGACTTTCTGGGCCAAGTGTTTTGTACATTGGGGGAGATTGTTGGTTCACAGGGAAGTCGTCTGGAAAAGCCAATAGTGTAAGTACTTTTTAATTCAGACAGTGACATATCAACTCTGGCATTTCTCTGTTAGCCATTTGGAACTCATGAATATATGGTTATAGAAGAAAAAGGAATTTTAAAATTTTTACTGGAATTTTCTCTTCCAGTAACTAATTTTGGCATTTTAATAAAGAATGTATTTCATCTGTTATATGCTCTACCAAAAAAAAGTTCAAAAACCAAATTGATCAGATTTGAAAGGAAATGTACTGTATTCTTTTTGTTTATGCTGTTAGATTTAATACTTTATGGAAAATAAATTCACTTCTTTAAGTCAGGACATATGTGTAGCTCTACTTTCAAATCTGTTGTTCAATAATACTTTTGATGTTTGAAATTTTAATAGTTAATTGCGGCATTGCTTTCCCTGGGCGGAGATGCATACAACTGTGTTCACTACAATAAAGCATCAATGAAGAACCAAAGAAGTGATTGCATCCACAGGCAGTGTGGGGAACCAATGAGTGTATAGAAACACGGGTCCGTGGTTCCTTACGGATTAGCAGTGAGAAGTCCCACCTCAGCAGGATGGCCTACCGAACACTGTACTGGCTCCTGTGTACCCTCTGAAACTGCCTGCAGCTGGACCAGCAGTGTGCATTGCTTGTGGGGCCAGGTGAAGTGGTTGGTGTCTCCAGGGAAGGTTGTTCACGGTGGTCCCCTCCTTCCAGGAGGAAAGATCAGCAGGACATGTGCCAGCAGCTACTCTGATTTGAGATGACAGCAGCCCTGGCATCCCCAGGAAGCAAAGCACAGAATTCCCTAATTGTTTTTACCAGATGAGTTGGTGGAGGAAGCAGTGTGTGATTCTGATGACTTTGATTTATGTATTTATAAAAATCAGGAGATCCAGGAAATCCCAACTAACAACTGAGAACTAAGCACAATGTCCAAACTTTAGGAAAATTTGAAGCCCTGTCTTCATCACATCACAAAATAAATATGTCAAAGAGATATGTTCCTCTTTAGGCCCATGTAAGTTAAATTGCCATGTTATCTCTCTCATATTCTGTATAACATTTAACTTCATGTGTGTATTAGCGGTATACAATCATCTTAGCTCACAAACTAGCAAGTCTATTCATTTTGACTTCTTTTATTTACCTTGATGCTCTGATTTTTCTTATAAAATTATTACCAATATCTGTTTGAGGTATTCATTATATCTATTCCCTTTTAAATATTCTTGTTAAAAATAATTTATATCTATCTAGTTATAAAACTTAAATGTTTACTAGTAAAATATATTTATGATCAGATTAGTAAGTAATAAAGCCAGCTGTGGAGACTAAAGGAAGAGGATTGCCAAAAGATTAAGGCTAGCCTGGGGTATATAGTGAGAGTGTTCCAGACTAGCCTGGGTTGTAATGTAAGATCCTGTCTCAAAAATAAAAACAAACAAAACAAAACCACCAAAAATGTCTTCAACAATAAGTGGCAAAGTAATCTTCTAAGTAAACACCATTAAGTGCTTTTAATTCTTGTGGCATTTTCTATTCAAGTGACTAGCATTCATAAGTATTCCCAGTATAGCATGAATCTAACTTTAGTCTTTTCTAAGAAAAAAAATTACATTACATCCTCTACCATCTTAATAGTACCTTTAATATTTTTCAAGAGAGAGCATACACAGTAGAGCATCAAATTTTCATTTCAAATCAGAGAAATGGAAGAGACAAACTGGAATATATATATATTGGTTTTTTGAGACAAGGTTTCTCTGTAGCTTTGGTGCCTGTCCCAGAACCCAAACTAGTTCTTGTAGACCAGGCTGGCCTCGAACTCACAGAGATCCACCTGCCTCTGCCTCCCGAGCACTAGGATTAAAGGGATGTGGTACCACTGCCGGGTGGAAATCATATTTTTAAATTGGTGGCTTTATTGAAAAATTATAACCACTATAAGATTCTCTATAAAAGGCATTTGTAATTCTAATTTTACAAAAATTTTTGATTGCAAATTTTTTCCTCTAGCAAAAGAATTCTTTTATTAATTTTAAACATCTTTTAAAAGTCAAGATTATTATCTTTATTGGGGTGTGTGTGATGGCTATAGTATAGCATAAGAGTGTATCCTTGATTCAGCTAACACAAAATTTCCATTGCAAGAGGCAAACACATGTGAACCCAAGCTAAGAGGCAACAGTACCTAGGGTAATGATTGGAAGACTTACTAACCTTAAAAGAATTTAGTAGTTACTGAGTTGTGCTGGTTTTGCATGACTTTTCTTTGGGTTTGCTAAGTGGTGCTGAGGCTGGGCAGTAATGAGAGAGAGTAATAAGAGCCTTAATACCCCTGACATGGTAAGTGTGGACTCCAATTATTGTGTTTCATCTATAGCGGATTTTGAAACAGGACTTATTTGTTTTGATATTACATGTATATCATAGAATGACATATGATGCAGTCCCCTTAGATGTCTAAGTATATGTGTGTCCTGACTGAACCGTTTTCTCAGGAAAATAAATACTAAGTAAATGTTGCGTGGTAGGCTTCTTATTTGAGAGTGAGATTTTTAGAGATTCCTGAGGACGTGCCCTAGGCAACAAGGGCCAGTAGAAGTGGGTAATGAATTGTAGAGTTGAATATCACAGAGACTGGTCACAAAAGAAAGAAGGCAGCAGCTATAGAAATTGCAAGAAGGTTGTGTCTGAGGGGAGGATGTTGAGTACTTTAGACAAGTGGAACAGAAGAAAGACAAGGGAAGTTGAGACACACTGATGGTTAAGAGAACAAAGCCGAATGTGACTAGCTTGCTCATGGAATGACACTTTGGTTTTGTTGGAGAAGTACCAAGCAACACACCCACATTCTGTGAGCTCGGCAATTGCTTCAACGCTGGTGAAGAGGGGATTGAAACAGTCACATGTAGTCCCCAACCCCACTGTTCAAAAACTCCATCTTTGAGTGAGGCAGCTGTCTAGAAGACATAAATGGCCTGAAAAATAAGGCCCACAGGCTAAGATGGAAGTGCAGGGTCTTCCGGTGACCATGCAGTTTCTAGGCAAAAAGCGCTTTACTCCGTTACCTAACCCTCTAATGAATTTTTGTTTGTTTGAAAACTTGCAGTCGTGTTGAGAAATCCAGGGAAAAACTTTCCCGACAGCTCTTTTGGGTTGCCTGTATTGCCAGGGCAGTTCTCCAAAGAACTTGGCCCTTCCATATATTCTCCCAGCTTCCGACCCACCCTTGTTGATCCACTGACATCGTTTTCGCCTATTTTACCATTTCCCATGATTCCATCTAAGAGGAAAATGGAGGGAAGAAGAAAAAGGTTGGGGAATGTGGACATGCTTATTTCAGTATAAGAGAGAATGACTGTAGACAAAAGGACAAAGAAAATATTAATAATACCAAATCAGAAAGATGCTTCTCTGATAGGAAGTTCAGTGGCACACAGAGACTCCTGAGAAGCGAAGACGTGTGTCTCTGTTCGTTCTCCAAAGTCCCCTCTTTCGGACCCCCTCCCCACCAGCTGACCAGGTAGCCACTCAAAATCAGACCATTTTCAGGCTATTTCCCAAGGCTAGGGATAGAGATGAGAGCTGCACATTCTCAGGCAGTACCTTTGCAATCCTGTTAAGGACTCTGGCAATCTTCCCCGTCCTGCTGAGCACAAACTTCTGAAATGCAACATAAGGTACCTCCCGAGGTAGGAAATACACCCACAATAAACAAAATTGATTCGTCTTGAATTTTAAAACTCTTCCTGTGTCCCATATGTTATTTATCTTAAATAACATTTTCAAATGATTTGACATTTATTTACTAATTCATTTAGGTCACAGACTTATTTTCTAATTAGTTTTCCGTTTACATGTTACTCAGAGCACCCCTTTATTCTCTTTCCTTTAAATGGCCTGGTTCATATTCTGATAAGATGTTCAGAGGCCTCTTTCCCAACTTCCTAATTGCAGCTGAGTTATCACACCTAGTCTAACACAGGCTTTTAAATGAATAGTAATTGTAAATTTTGGTGATTTAGAGAAGACAAAGTAGCATCCTAAATTATTCATTAATCAAACCTTTGACAACTAAGCCAGGTTTGACATAAAGGCCAAAAAAATTGCTTCTTGTATGTAGCCCCATGTCTTTTTAAATAATCATAATTTGAATTTAAACTTAACTAGTATATTTCTGGGCTTCAGTGATGGCTGTCTTTAAAGATTTAGGTTTTTGTTTCTTATAAAAAATGATTACTAAAATAGTCTCTAAGAACTAACACGAAGTGATTTGGAATGGTATCCAAAACTGTTTCTTTCATTGTATTAGCATTTCAACTTTTTTTTTGCAGTTTCCTGAAAGTCTGTTTTGTTGGATACGATATATTTACCAACTCTTTATTACCAAACATTTTTTAGTGTCCTGCTGCTTACTTTGTCTGTGGCTTTGGCTGGATCCCTCTGGCTTCTGGCCTCTCTTTTTAGAGGTCCCATCCTTATTTAGCTTTGCTCCCACTCAGCCCTCTGTTTTCTCATGCTGTGAGATCAGACCCAACTTTCTTTGTCATGTTCCCAGAGCCTTCCCCATCTGTCTTTAAGGAGTTTAGTGGTGGACTCAGGAGAGAGTCAGCTCCAGATGGTGTTATCATCTGGAGGGAAATTAGGATTATGTTCCTCGAGCAATATGCTTTCTGGTTTTGTCCCTGATTTCAGTCAGGCACACAACAAAAGCCTAAAGACCCTAAGTAGGTTTCATGTTCTAAATAGTGTTTCCTAGAAACCAAGTCTTTTAAATTAGTAGACTTTCAGCAGACAAGATCTCAACCAACTGTGACATATTATATTTGTACAACTGCGGGTTACACTACTGGCATGAACAATTAATTGGACTAAAGGAAAATACACAGCTGGTGAAATGGAGGGGTTTGCCTAAGCTTTGGAGGTAATCAGAATTTTGTTTCTCCATTTTCCAGGTTTGTAATTGAAGCAAAAGTTGCTTTAAATTCCTCATAGGAGAAAAATGAAGTAATGTTCTCTGTACTGAGCAAATAATAAAGTGGTGCGAGTTCTTATTTCTCTGTCAGATAAAATATGGGCTTAATAGATGCCTTTCCTGAAAAAAAGTCTTTATTGGAAAGTGATTATGATCAAGACACTGCTAGACTCGAGTGTGGAAGCTGAAAAGGCCTAGTTATTCATGATCTTGCTAAGTTCCCCAGTCCCCCATCAAATGAATAGCTACAATTCCCTGCTTATATGAGTAGAATTAGGTTGGCTTAGACTGGTGTTTGTAGGCCATTTTTATTATGATGAATTTTCTCATGAATGTGTAAGAGAATTCAGGGTTCCCCCCTAAAGAGATTCATTCACTTTGGTTTGGAAACTGATTGCAGGGTGTCAGCAAAAGCATAGTTCAAACCAGGAAAATGAAGAGGAATATTTAATCTTGTGCTCCTGAGGTTGGTATCACAATGGTAGATGGATGATGGGAGTTGAAGATGATTTTGAAAAATAGCCTTCAAATTTCTGTAAATAGCTGGATAGAGCCAGTGTAAATGCAGGGAGTTCAGATAAGAGGAAGGTGTCCTTTTGGGCTTGCCATACTACTCTGCAAGCTGTGGAGGCAGGTGGGGCTTTCTGTGTTAGCCTAATCTTCTTGCTTCTGAAATCTTTCTGCCAATGTCATGACTGAAGGTAACAAATAAGACATGATCTATTACTTTGGAAGACAAATTATGAGTTAATTACTACATATCTTTGTGCACTGAATAAATATCCCAGGTATCAACTGACTTAAATATCATGACTGTCTTAAAGAATGCTCCTTCTCCAGTGTTTGGTTACTTAAGCAGAAAAACATTTCATAGATACTCGAGTTTCCTTCACGTAGACACCCACAGCTTTTTGTCTCAGCCGTCCCCTCTTGTGTAGGACAGAACTTGAAGATTTTAAATTCAATTTATGAGTGTGATCAACTTAGCGCTGTGGTGAGGAAACTAGCAGGTGAGAAAAGCTTTTTGTTTGTTTGTTTGTTTTTGTTGTTATTTTTTGAGACACGGTTTCTCTTTGTAGCCCTGGCTGTCTTGGAACTCACTCTGCAGACCAGGCTGGCCTCAAACTCAGAGATCCTCCTGCCTCTGCCTCCTGAGTTCTGGGATTAAAGGTGTGTGCCACCACTTACTGTTCAGTAGTGAGGAAAGATCTTTATGGGACAACCTTGGAACATTAACCATTCTGACCAGTAATAGGGGACACAGATAAAAACAAAAAACAAACAAACAAACAAAAACCCTGTCACTTCTTAATTATGTTCGGAAGCAAAATGTCCTTGAGAGAAAGACTCCAAGTCCCCTCTTCTGTGGCAGTGGCACAATTTTATATGAGCAAGACAAATATCAAGTACATAAACTGACAATATGATTGCATCAAGGTATGGTTGAAGGGAAGGTTTTTATTATAGATATTATGGAGAACAGTCAGAGGCATCTAGAAGATTCCAGAACAGGGAGAAAAAGTAGTAGACTGAACATGGCCAGCAGTCTGGACCAGGTCATGAGAGGAGAGAGGAAGGGAACAAGAGAGAAAGACAAAGAAAGTATGGGCAAAGGAGACCAAGGGAGTGCATAACCGAAATAGCAGAGTTATAAGGACAATGAGAAGCTTGGAGTGGGGAAACCCATGATATGGAAAGAGTTTAGGGTAAGAAGCATGGACTGAGAAGGTCAGGATGCCAGCATGGACTCCTAAAGGTGTAACAGGTACTTACTCTGCTGCTGAGGGAGCCCGGACATCAGCGTGTGCTTTGGTATCTAATAGTCACCACCTACAGCCGTTTGTTCCTTCCCCCGTGAGAAGGAAACGGCTCCTTTGGTGGAGGAAAACAGGCTTCACAAGCTTCTGAGGAATGCTGGCTTTTATCTAACTGCCAGAATTTGGACTTGACACCAGGAAATATACTTGAGTTAATTTGTCAGAACTGTGTGAACTCTGCCCCTAGCATCAGATCTTCTGCCTTCCTGTTCTTCTAGTGTCGAATTCCTAGGGGGAATAATTATTTGCAGTCTGTTTTAGGAGTCTGAGGAGAAGAGAGAGGCAGAAGTTTCTCCTCTCCAGCAGTGATTCCTACAGCCAAGTCTGAGCCATACATAAGTACCTGAACGAGGGAATTTTTGCAAAAGGCAGCAAAATCACCTCCCTCTCGCTCCTCTGATGTAGTCATCAATGAGAGTGAAAGAGACCCACAAGTATTTCTACCTCAGTTGAGTGGAAGGTGTTCTTACAGTGTCTGCTGTTACCTTTACTTGCCAACACCCTGTGGGCCAGGTAACAATTGTCATCATTCTTATACATCAGGAAACAGCCAAGAGGGGGATTCCAGAGAATCAAAATGTAAATGGATGCCTTTGGCTTCTGAGCTCATATGCTTAACCATAACTCCATATTGCCGTCAACACACCTTGTTTATTAACAGTTTTGAAGGGAGTTACAAAGCCCCATTTTGTTGGTAACATAAAAAATTTCATTAGGAAATCAAGGACTCCAACTCTCAAGAATGAGCCTCCCTTCCCATTTGTCTCCCCTCCCTGCTTCAAGCACAGCCCATCTCCCCATCTTTCCTTAAGGTGAACTGGGCTGGTCTGTGGTACGCGGAGCCACCACAGCATAATTATGGAAGACAAAACATGTGCAAAAAATAAAAAAATCCTTCCAATTTGGGAATGAATCAGACAAGGACTCAGTTCTTGTTTGAAAAATCATTGCTTTCTATCTTCAGTGTGGTGACACAAAGCGCCTGGTGTCCCCCTCGTCGCTGTCTCATTCTGGTACTGTAGGCTTCCTTGCCCTAATGTTTTGTTTTTGTCTTTGTTTTGTGAGCCTTCTGTCCCTGAAACAGCTGAAATCTGTGGCTCGCCACAGTGTCAAAATGTATACAACAACAAATTCACAAAATTCGGTGGTTTCAAGGGAAGCAATTTGTTGGCTAATTCCACCTACTCCAGTATCCCGGCTGAGGCAAATGCAGGTTCTTTTATTCCAATCTTAATGGCTAATATTAACTGTAATGTTAATAACGGATCCTAGCTCACGGCACACCGTATACGTGTCTATGTCCCTACACACATAGATGCCTTTTGTGGGGTGAAAAAAAAAAAAGAAAGAAAGAAAGAGGGCAGCCATCGAGTTCCGAAGGCTTCAGAGCTGGGCTGAGACAGAGCCTACGGGCAGAAGGAAGCAGCCCAGTGTATGGAGGAGCTAGTGTTGGAGCTGCTGAGGGGACACAAGGGACACTGGAGAGCAAATCTCCAGAGTCTAGCCACAGGGGAAGGCTGGACGGGGGTCGGAGAACAGGAAGCAACGGGTTCAAGTCCAGACAAGGGAAAAGGTCCAATACGCTGCGTCAACAGCACAGGCCTGAGTGAGCTGAAACTTTGAGGACTATCGGGGACTCTTCCGTTTGTCACCGCTTGGTGCCCACACCAGGTGTCAGATGACAGTTTGGTGTGGAGCCGGATTGTCACAGAGTTAAGCATGTGTATTTTATGAGGTCCATACAGGAGAGTTGTACCATTCCTGGGTCTGTGTGTCTGGTAAATTCTTGGTTTCGTTTTGTTCTGATTTGATTTTAATATGCCCATGACCGCCGTAGTCTCAACTCACCCCAATAAGCTAACAGGGTGGCTCCTTTTCCATTCCCCCAAATAAGTTATCTGTAGCTTGTGGGTTCACCTAGGGGCTATAGTCATCTTCCTGCCTAAAATGGAGTCAAACTGCTTATGAAATGGAGGAAGCGTCCTAGGGCAAGGCGTTTTGAAACCTGAAAATCCAGCATTTAATATAATATTGAGTAACTTCTAGTAGGGAATGTCTGATCTCAACCTCATCCCTCAGGAGCTTTGTTCAGAATTTCCACTACAAGGCTCATATTGTCCTTGGAGGAAGAGACATAGATATGGTGTTAGTTTTTGTGTGTTTGTTTCGGGGCCCCTGTGTATTCAGCCTTCACTGGGGCACAGTGTCTGTCATTCTAGAACTAGGTAGAGTCAAGGGACCTCAGTCTCTGAGAATACACCCCAGTGAGTGAAAGCCTTCAATGTGCCCGAATGCCTGATCTCTGCTTTGAGAGCAGCGTCAATCACATGCTCTGTAATCACAGAAGCCGTGCAATCGGATCTTAATTCAGACTGAGTCAGTCTGGGGCAGGGTTCCAAACACAGATAACTGCTCAGGCAACTGGCATTTCTAAATAAAGTCCCTTCTCATGTAGGCTTTCAGTCCTTTGGGCAAATGGATTCAGTTGTGGTTTTAAAAATAAGCTTGCAGTTCATACTTGGCAGCATTGGTGTTTCTGAGCCTCATATTAAAGTCCATTCCCTGCCTCGTAAATATCTTAGATTACTTGTTTGTTTGTTTCTAAATTCTCTGTTGTCTTTTCTTAAACACAAAAGCTCAAGTCCTGAGTAAATAGGGCAAAAAATAGGGCAAAACAGAGAAATGGTTATGGTTCTTCCTTCTTTCATGAAGCAGGACACATGTGGCTTGCTGGGGGCAAACCAAGAGCATTCTTTTAGTACAGGCTGGAGGCCAAGCTCTTTCCCATTCCATCCCCAAATAACAACTGCCAAAATCCTTAAAAGGAGCAACGTCACACTCCTGTTATTATACAGATTTGCTATGTTTTATGAAAAATAATAATTCAGTATATGTTTATAAAAGTAAATAATATGGAGTGATAGACACATTTCTATGCAATTCTTCATAAGCATTTTACTTTGCTTTACATTCTCTGGTGCTGGGAGTCAAACTCGGGACCTAAAGTATTCTGGGAAAATGCTGTACCAGTGAAACACACCTCCTATGTCTGTTCTGCATGTAAAAGCCTTACATTTGTTTCTCAGGGGTTGGAATGAAAGTTTTAGATTATAAAATCCTTGCTATAAATGGAATCACTATAACATAAAGGCAGAGAGTAGGTTCCAGTAATATTAACTTAATATTTCTATAAATAGGTAGGTAGTCTAGCTCATCAAAGCCACATAAATAACATCTTAAATACTTTTGACATATGAGGTGTTTAAGAATTGCCATTCTGTAGCCGGGCAGTGGTGGCGCACGCCTTTAATCCCAGCACTCGGGAGGCAGAGACAGGCGGATCTCTGTGAGTATGAGGCCAGCCTGGTCTAAAAGCGCTAGGTCCAGGACAGACTCTAAAGCTACAGAGAAACCCTGTCTAAAAAACTAAAAAAAAAAAAAAAAAAAAGCCATTCTGGTAATCAAAGCAATTAATAAACCAATTTGGCTATGAGAGGGCAGTGCTAATCTGTCTCAAAACATACACAGCAAGATTTTCATAACAGAACAATTGTCAGAAGTACAATACAAGATTGTGTGAGACAGAATACATATCAGGATCATGGACAGAATTTACACAATTAGTAACAGAACCCTTTGTAAGGGCTGTCCAGCCCCTGGTCTGGAGAAAAAAGGGCAAGTGGCAAAGGAGTGTAGTAATTGCTCATGGTTGCTACCTGCTGATGTGGGGACAAAGCTGGGGGTCCTGAGGGCTGGAATGCAGTGGAAACCCGATCTACACCAGCTTCAGCCACAGCCTTGATTCAACAAATGCACACCACTGTTCAGGCCAACTCTTTATCTAGATAGATTTCATTACAACTGGCCACTCTAAAAGAAATGAATCCAAGATTAGTAGGTAAAGTTAGTGTTCTAGAAAATGCTATCTTTTTATGGTAAGTAAGATTCAAAATATTGAGACACACTCAACAACATCATATTATCTTAACTATTATAGATTTTTATGTTACTCCTCTGCCATATAGGGGTCAGAGATATTCTGGGATTCATTGTAACTTACAAGGTGTTTAGACTAGTTCTCAGCCTGCCATCAATATAGATTATGTTATAAATATGGGTTATAAATATATACAATTGATTATAGGCTATAAATATTTATTAAGCATAAAAAGAATTGCCATTCTTTACTACTGCAATGGCTGCCTTCTTCTTTTTTCAGTGACACCATGCCTATAAAGCTAGCTCCCATCTAGTTCCAATATTAAATTTTCAGGGTGACAGATGAACTTCTTGATAAAGACAACATTTCAAATTTTAAACAAAGTTTTTACTTTCAGTTGTCTGGCATATGAGATATTTTAAGAGTACAAATTGTTCACTTTGATAACCAATTTACCATAATTTTGGAAATGAAATTTTGTTAGTATATAGCATATTGCAGAGGAGGATAAATATATCACAAATTAAATCTATCACTAGTTTTAAAAAGTTGCACTTGGGAGGCTCTTTTATTTTGAGAAGTAATGTACTTTATCCGATAGTTACACTTGGAAAGAATACTCCAATACACAATAAGTAAGTTTCTTTTCATTCGAGTTTTTTCATCTGTGAGACTTTTAAGTGGATGTGCTTTTGTGTTTGTTTAGAAGGATGTCAGAGCTCTCTGGGCCCAGAGAAGCTTGTGCTGTGGATTCGTCTGGCATATCTCATAAGAAACTACTCACAGTGAGCAGTACATATTTTGTATCCTCTATGATCTGTCTTTAAGTGCAGGTGCACTGAGTATAGCAGCAGCAGCAGCAGCAGAAGCAGCAGAAGCAGCAGCAGCAGCAGCAGAAGCAGCAGCAGTTTCTTATACAGTGTCCTTTGTAAACCTCTGCACAGTCACCCCTGATGAGCTCAATGAAGCAATCTGGTTTTACCAGTAATTTTCATGTCTCTTTAGGCACACTGGTGTCAAGTTGGATGCCACTTAGCTTCCGTGTAGTCTCAAAGAAAATAGGAAATAGAAACGAAATAGAAATCGGATTTATTACAGATTTTACAAGCCGGGTAGCCCCTCCATTTTGCTTGTAGCAGTGCTACAATTTTCTAGTAGACAGGAGACAAGAGACAGAAAATATGCCTGGCTGGGCGATCTGTAATAAGCTCTTAGAACCGTGGGACACCTTTACTATGAAAGAGGCCAGTCTTCTAGCTACTGACCTGAAGCTAGGGCCTCTTAGTCCCTTCTCCATATCTGGAGCTCCTGGAAGAAGATTTATTTAACAATAGACTAATGTGTGTGTGCATGTGTGCCCGTGTGAGTGAGTGGTCATGCATGTGTGTGTGTGTGTGTGTGTGTGATGTGTGTGTAAGTGTCTGCAGGTACAGATGTGTGTGTGCTCACATTTGGAGATCAGGGAAGTCCAGTGTTTTATTCTATCTTTGCCTTATTCACTTGAGAAAGGGTCTCTTACTGAAATTTGAGTTAGGTTGGAAACCAGCAATCCTCCCATCTTCATAGCAGGGACAAGAGGCCAAACTCTGCTTTTTACATGGGTGCTGACATTTAAATTCAGGCTCTCATGCCTTCGCTGAAAGTGCTCTGACCTGCTGAGCCATCTCTCCAGCCTGGAGAGTTTTCCTCCTATGGGCTTCTTGGTTTTACTGTCCTGGTAATCTGACAGCCAGGGAATCACAGCCACAGGACTGGAAAGGGCTGAAGCAGCTGTCTAGAAGGTCGCAACCCCTACCTCGGCAGAAGGTCAAAGTGACAGCAGGAGGTTTACCTAGCCTGTGACTCACTCTGCCCCTCCTTTTTGCCTTCAATCTAGTTAGAATCTCACAATTTGTTTGTCTTTTACCCCTAGCTCCATCTTCCATGAGGTACCATGAGTCTCATCTAGTTACTTCCTCTCTTCCGACAGCGTGCAGTCTGGCCATAGATGTTTTGCCTACATCAAATCACACCCTTACCTCAAAAAGAACAAGCTAGCTTATTCTGGAGCCAAGTATGGATAATTGTGGTTCAGGAATACAGATTTATGTCACCCCAATACCCCAAACTCCATGTTCCAACATGGTAACAGTTTTGTTCAGTTTTTATAGTAACAGAGCAAAGCTGTAAAATCCCTAAGAGAGACATACATGGATCCCCCTGGGAAAGGGAAAGAGACAAGATCTTCTGAGTAAATTGGGAGTGTAGGGGAGAGGGGAAGGGTGGAAGGAAAGAAGGAAGGGAGCAAAGGAGGGGGGGAACGTGAGAGATCTGGAAGGCCTAGTTGTGGGAAGGAGAGAGGGAGAACAAGGAAAGAGATATCTTGATAGAAGGAACCATTAAGGGGTTAACGAGAAACCTGGCACTAGGGAAATTCCCAGGAATCCTCAAGGATGACCTCAGCTAAGAAGCTAAGCAATAGGGGAGAGGGCGCCTGAACGGCCCTTCCCCTGTAATCAGATTGGTGACTACCCCCTGTCACCATAGAATCTTCCTCCAGCCACTGATGGAAGCAGATGCAGGGATCCACAGCTGACTAAGCACTGGGCAGAGCTCCTCAAGTCCAGTTGTAGAGAGGGAGGAGCGAGAGTGAGAGGATGGGAGGGAGAGAGAATTGGGATTGGTTTATAAAATAAGAATGTTTCAAAAATTAAAAAAATAAAAAATATCAAGGCCCTTTTAAAATACAGTGTTGGGAGCATCAGCTAGGCAGGTAAGAGCTAGGCAGGGAGACCTGTTAGGGGCCCCAAATGTTATCTGATGACACACCCTTAGCCTTAGGGTGGTGGAAGTCCATTTCCAAAGGATTTATCTGATAATCGGGGATGTTAGGAAAGACTCTGAGGTGGGTTAGGAATGGAATGGCTATAAAGGGACTCAATGAGAGCTGGAGATAATTTGGCTCCAGGCCTGAAATAACCGAAGGCTTCATAATCACCGAAGTTCTAATCAGTTTATGGCCCTCGTAGGATCTTTAGGTCTCAAAGCCACCACTGACCCCTAGTGTCTAACCACAGGGCTGTGACTATCACGAGCATGTTTGACCGTTCTGTCAAAAATACTCCTTCACTGCATATCTTTTTCACTTCTCACTTATTCTTAGCCTCGGCGAAAATAACTCTGTAACAGGCATTCTCTCCTACTAGGCCTTAGTACTTGGCTTACTTTTCATTCTCTCATCACTCAACCTTTGTTCAGTCTAGCACAGTGCAGACTTTAGTATGTAACAACTATTTTACAAATCCATTACATGTATTCACTGTACACAGCATTCTGTTGCAGAAAGATACTTCATTATAAGTATGTCCATTGAGTCTGTCTGTCTTCCTCACAATGCAGATATTCTCCAGATGATGTGAGGCCATAGATAATTCAGTGTCATTCCCTAAGTTAAAAAGAAGTGAGTTTCCCACTGCAATCTCACATTATCTGGACTTAACATTTCCTACGTCAATCCCACATTTGGAATTAACAGGCAACTTAATATAATATATAATAAAACAAAAATATCGTAATAATAAATACTAATTCTATAATAAAACTATAATGTATTGAATGTTTGGGCTGTGCTTTGATTTGGTTTGTCTTTCATTGTTTGACAGTACTGAGTGGGTTTTGAACGCAGGTCCTTACACATGAAAGACAAGCACTTACCACTGAACTGTATGACCTAGTCTGCACCATTATTAGTTGACATATGATATTTAAAGTTACATAATTACTTTGAGCTGTCAATTGAAGACTCTTGAGTTTCAAAGTGAATAGGTAACATGCTTAAGGTAACTGTCAGTTGGTTTAAAATGAGCTGCTTTAATAACAATAATAAAATGCATTTGAAGAAAGTGATGGAGACATAGAGTGTGCAGTATAGGATGGAGAATTTTGTCTTGTGACTTTTGTATATCCAGAGCTTTGTGTATACTATATATGGAGAATAATTGTAGTATGGCTGTAGCATGAGTACTATAACTGTATAGTATGCATGTACTATGCATGTAGCACACATTTGTGTGTTTACCATGAGTGTAATACATGTATCGTATGGAATGGAGGATCTTGTCTCCTGTGACTTTTTTGGTGTAGTATCACATCCATAGTGATGATACTTTACATGTGGCAAGGGGGCCATCTGCATAGGAAGTCAAAATCACTATGTATTGCCGAGTGCAGGCTATGAATTGACTACATTGAATGTTATCACACTGACCCTTGAAAGCAGGTGATAAAGGCAGAAGATGAAATCAGAGATACACAGTCATGCAGGTCAGCCATTCCAGGCATGAGGGTAATGTGCAGCCTGTTGGCCTGACATGGTGCTTCTGCTATGAGGAACTGTAGGCCGAGTGCCTACCCAACCCCACTGAGAGTTTGATCTACAAAGCTAATCAACAGTGAATGCTATTTTAACAATTTATGTTGATGGGAATTCATTACAAAAGCATGAGGAAACTAAAGCGTATTTTGCTAGCTGGAAGTAGGTGCTATTATTTTAAGTTAGTTGTCTGAAAGTAACCCTTAACTCTAGGAGTGCACGAAGAATGGAGGAATCTTGAATACCACATTTGAAATCAAGAAAACAAAAGCAATAGACTGTTTTAAACAGATTTGTTGTGATGAGAAACACATTCTGCTCAAATAATGGGCAATACTAAGTAAAGGCTCAATATCAGGCAAGTGTGGGCAAAGAAGATCGAAGGTACGGCCGTGCACCTCTCAATAATCTTCAGCATGTGATACGAATATCGCAAAATACATTTCAAAGCCACCACTGACTCCGGCTGTCCAGTCACAGCCTATCATGAACACATTTCATTGTGCGTTTTCTCCACTTATCACCACGCCAGAGGCTCCTGGATGACAATCTGTGACTGCCAGGTCTCTCAGTTATCTCAGCTGGAGCCAAACTATAACCGTGACTCATCCGTGGAGGATCTGGGCAGGAGCCTTGTGCCTGTGACATAGCAGGAGAGCCACCAAGGTTTTCAGTAAATAGAAACAGTGTTGGTGAGAAGACATGGCCCACAAGTGAGAGACTGCTATCCTTCTAAGTCTTGTGCACTGAGATACCTTTGTTGGAAGAAGCTGGAGAGGTCTGCTCCTCAAGTTCTTTTTTTTTTCAACAGAAAGAAGTCACAGTTTCAGAGTGAATATAACCTATATTGATATCTTCACAAATCCTGAGATTTTAACTGCCCATTTCCTTGCATTTTCCCCCATGAAGATAAGAAGACTCCAATTGGTTGCACATATACCATGGTTATCAGATATGGCTTGTACTTTCCAGGGCATAAACCATGCTTGAGCTGAGTCTACCTGTGTCAATTTTAGGATGCACAGAAGGATCACGGCTGTATGGTTTGACATAGAACACACCGTTAGAGCCCTGCAGTGCCTTCTGGAGGATTGGCAAGGATTCCTCTGTCTTTCCTTGCAGGCGGAGAACTGTGTAGATCAGCTACATCTCAAAATAGCTGATGCAATTACTTTATAAAAAGACAAGGTTTCTTTCGGCATGCAGCTCTGGAGATTCCAATCTAAGATCTTGGTACTGGCTTCTGGCAACAAGAGACAATGTCGTATCAAGGCAGCCTTCACCTCCAACCTGTATCTCTCCAGCTAGGAGATAAGGGAGACTGGAGAGATGTTGGTCCTGCTATTCTTTTTGAGAATGAACTCTCAATGACCTTTGCTCTTCCCACCTTCCAGCTCTAAAAGCACCTTCCAGTAGTGTGTGGATCAAACCTATAGCAATTGGACTTTGGAGGAACATTTCCCCAAACCACAGCAGGAGCTATGTATACATCCCATGTATTCCTAGTTGGCTTTGCTCTCTGTGTCCTTTAGAAGCATTTGAGCATAAATAAAGCAGAGAACTGTAGAGAGACAGTTTGAATAGAGAGTTTATTTTGCTAAATTGAGCTTATGCACTTTATCCTTGGTTGTGTATATTGAGCACCGGGTACATAAAAACTATGTGTTGACATGGTCGAGTATTGCTTTTATAGAACTTAACAGTTTGAAAGAAAAAGCATAAAAATTGCTTCGTCAAACAATTTCAGAATAATTATATGCTAATTCTTATGGTTCAGATTTTAATAGGACATAACAGAATGATGAAGATCTTCCAATAAATGGAACTTCACTGAAGGGTCTAGGCAGCTTGAAGCAAAAGAGTTGCAACACACCAGCTGTGATGTGTTGACCTGCGAGTGAGCAGGCAGAGGAGACAAGGACAAGTGAATCACTGTTTGATGAATGGGGGGAGAGATGCTGGAAACTGGGTCTTCTGATGTTTGTGAGAAAAAAACTTTGCTGTATTACATTATGTTATTTGTATGTTAGACGACAAGAGGGACCTGAAGATTCTCAGACAGAAGCCTGTTTATGATGTTAAGAGATTTCCTTAATTTGGGAATGTGGATCTGAGAACAAACTAAATGGCGAGGCTAGGAATGCACTCTGAAGGGGAAGACCTCAACAATAGTAGTAGGCTCTTTATGTGATTATATAAAATAAACATATATTCATTTATATAATTCCTTCATATAAATCTAAATGGGCTAATTGTGATCTTATTGTTGTAGAGGAATCCCAGGCAGGAAATGTGGCACAATCATACTAACAGCAGAGGAGCTAAATTGCTGCAGGGTAAGTAAATATTTTCTTTTTAAAATTACTTATATTTAAGAATATTCTACTGGTTTTTGAGAATTCCATACAATATCATATTCACTCCCTCCCCCAACTTTTCCTGATCCACATCCTCTTCTTTACACATCCAATGCTATGTCCACTTTAAAAAAAAAAAAAAAAAGTCAAACCAAAAAAGCGTCTGGTCCAGTTTGTGCTGCCCTCATGCTTTCAGTTATGTGGCCGTCACTGGAGGGCGCTGGGCATCCTAGCAGTCACACCGTAACACAATGGCTGTCACTGTCCCCGTAGCTATCAGTCTTTCCAAGTCCCCCCCTCCCCGCAAAGGGTTGAGACTTTGTGCCAATTTCCCGTCTCTAAGCTGAGATTTTGTTTGCCTTGAGCTTGAGTAAATCCTGTGCATGCTGTTACACTACTGTGAGTTGACACGGGA
The DNA here is from genome assembly GCA_004026605.1 of Ondatra zibethicus. Taxonomy (NCBI): domain Eukaryota; kingdom Metazoa; phylum Chordata; class Mammalia; order Rodentia; family Cricetidae; genus Ondatra; species Ondatra zibethicus. The sequence continues at coordinate 60,934 of PVIU01010306.1, forward strand.
AAATGGCTTCCTTGTCGTCTTCCGCCATGTCTGGCTCTTAGGATGATTTTGTCCTATCTTCCACACTGATACCTGAGCCTGGGGAAGGGAAGAGCATGACATAGATGCTCCATGGAGGGCTGAGAGCTCTATAATCGCTCATTCTCTGCACCTTGACCAGTTATAGTCTCTGGGTTAGTCTCCATTTCCTTCAGAAAGGAGCTTCTCATGAGATTTGAGAGGTGCAGTAATCTATGGTTATAATAATAGAGCCTATTGTGTCTAGTGTGACAATTTCATTTGAAGTCTTTTTATACAGGTGTATGATGTACATCTTAGGAAACTTGAAGTATAACTGCTATGAAAGATCTTTAGAGTTGGATGTCCTCTTCCATATTCCTCCACTACCTCCACCCACTAACCTTTCCTGTCCCAATAGTCCCTGCTACCCCTCTTCACAACACATTCTAGCTCTCATACCTGGAAAGCCTCTCCTCATGGCCTCTTAGTAATTCCCTGACTGAGATGGGTATTGCAAATGAAACACACATATCTAAAGAGTCAATGTTAGCATCCTCAGATGAGAGAAAGCACACGGCATTTGTCTTTTGGGGTCTCTGTTGCCTCACTAAGAATGAATATTTTCAGTTCCATTCATTTGCCTGCAGATTTAATAGTTTCATTTTCCCTAGCAGCTGAATAATATTTCATGTTGTAGCCGGTGGTGGTGACGCATGCCTTTAATGCCAGCACACGAGAAGCAGAAGCAAATGGATCTCTTTGAGTTCAAGGATAGCCTGGTCTACAAGAGCTAGTTCCAGGACAGCCTCCAAGACTACAGAGAAATTTTGTCTCAAAAAACCAAAAGTGATAATAATAATAACAACACTGCATTCCCATTGTCCATTCAATAACTGATGGTCATTTAGGACATTTCCTTTCCTTGGTTATTGTAAATAGAAAACTCCATGTCCTTTCTCTCTCTCTTTTTCTGTTAAAAAAAATAAATTAACAAAAACAAGAAACTCAAACACATGTGTGCTTGCACATACCCAAACCCACAAAAACACAAAATTGGAAACCAAATGTACAAGTAATGACTAAAAGGACAAAAACTGTCCCAAACAAAGAAATAGAAACAAAAAGTCTATAAAATTACCATTGGGTTAATTTTTTTTGACAATCCACTGCTGGGCATAATACCTGGCCTTAAGTATAGTTAGTATACCCAGTAGGGACTACATTGAAGAAGTATAATTTTTCCTTTACAAGAAAGTATGAATTGAACATTGTCCAATTGAAAGTCTCTCTCTGTGTTAGTCCCCATCTGCTGCAGGAGGGAGTATCTCTGATGATGGCCGAGCAAGGCACTGACTTATGGGTATAGCAGAATATCCCTGAGAGTCATTTTGTTCCTCTGTTCCTGTAGTAGAACAATAGTATTTGTTTTCCCCTAGGGTTATGGCCCAACCTGTCTCAGGTTCTTGTTTACCCTGGCATTATCAGGGATGAGTTCTATATGAATGGGCCTTAAATCCAGTCAGAGAGTGCTTGGTTACTCCCATAACATTTGTGCCACTATTTTCCCATGTGTATCTCACAGGCAGGTCACCGTTGTACATCACAGGGTCTGTAGCTGGGTTGGTGATTGCCCTTCTCATCTGGCAATTTGCAGAGTACATTTCAACATCATGAATGCTAGTCAGTAGAGGAGAAGTCCCTAGTCAGGCACCAGCTCAATTTCTCCATGTTCAAATTTTATTTTTATAATAGGGCATTATCATCAGTTCTCGAGAGCAGCCAATAGCCTTGGCAATAGTCTGTGATGTTTGGGGCCCCATTGGCCAGCAACTCAATGAGATGTGATCCATTCCTGGCAGTGGAAATTTCACTTGGTGGCATGAGATGTTGAGTTTAGGCATTCTCTCTCCCATTATTTGGTGATTCCATTTATGTTTCTTTTACACTCATGTGAATATATTACTTATGTTAAGAAATTTCTTCAGAAGCAGATTTCCATATGACCCCTTAAGTAGGTTTTGCTGTTAGTTGTTTCTCCCCATATTCTCTCCTCCCTTATTCCTCTCCTCAATCCCCTTCTAAATCCTCCCACTCTAGTTTCTTGCCTGTCTCTTAATAATGATGTATTCTATTTCTCCTTCTATAGGAGTTCTCTTCCCTCATAGTCCCCTAATATGTACCTAACCTCATGGCCATATGGATTGTAGCACACACATTGAAGATATATTTAGAAGCTAACATCTGCTGAAGAGAGAAAACATAACAGTATTTTTCTTTTTGAGTCTGTGTTACTTCACTCAGGATGACATTTTCTGGCTCCATCCATTTACCTGCAGATTTTAAGACTTCATTTTCAATAGCTGAATAACATCCCATTGTATGAATATAACATGTTGTCATTGCCCATGCATCAGCTGGTGGACATTTAGACTGTTTGAATTTCTGAACTGGAATTATGAATAAAGCAACAGTGAACATTTGTGAGCAAGTATCTCTGTAGTACGATATAAAATCTCTTGTGTATTTGTCCAGTGATAGTATAGCTGGGTCTTGAGGTAGATCTTTCTCCAGATTACTGAGTGACTTCCACACTGATTTCCATAGTGGCTACACAAGCTCGCATGCCCAGCAACAGTGAATAAGTGCCACCCTTCCCCCACATTCTTCCAGCAAGAGCTGCCATTTGTTTGCTTTATCCCAGCCATTCCGAAAAAGATAATATGACATCTCAAAGTAATTTTATTTTGTGTTTCCATGATAACTAAGAATTAAGAAATTTTGAACATTTCTTAATTGTTGCTCAGTAATCTCTGTTTCATCTTTTGAGAACTCTCTGCTTAGTTCTGTACCCCATATTTAATTTGGTCATTTGTTTTCTTCAGTTTACTTAGTTCTTTTTGCATTTTAGATACTAAGCCTCTAGCAGATACAGAATTAGTAAAGATCTTTTTCCATTTTCTAGCCTCCTAGTTTGCCTGAATGATAGTGTTGTTTGTCATACAGAAGGTTTTTTAGCTTCATGAAGTCCCATTAAATTGTCCTGTTCAGAAAATCTTCCGTGCCAATGAGTTCAAGGCTACTTCCCATGTTCTTTTCTGTCAGATTTAATATATCTGGCCTTATGTTGAAATCTTTGATCCATTTGGAGTTGGATTTTGTGTAGGGTGATAAGTAAGGATCCTTTGGCTTTCTCCTACATTCAGTCATTCAGTTTTGCCAGGTTCTTTATCAAAAGATCAGGTGATCATAGGTTTGTGAATTTATGCCTAGGTCTTAGTTCAATTCCATTGATCAACATGTCTATTTTTATGCCAACAGCATGTTGTTTTTATTACTATACCTCTAAGGTACTTTTATCAATCAGAATTCTGTTAGCTGTCCTAGGATAGGTATTTATTTTATGTGTGTGTTTCCATATGAAGCTGAAAATCATCCTTTCAATTTCTGTGAAGAATTTTGTTAGAATTTCAATGGAGACTGCATTGAACTTGTATTTGCTTTTGCTAGGGTGGCCATTTTCATGTTTTCACAATATTAATCCTACTGGTCCTTGAGCATGAGTATCTTTTCATATTCTGATGACTTTCAATTTTTTTTAAGATCATAAAGTTTTTTGTTGTTGTTGATATACACACATATGTGTATGCATGTATGTCATTTACTTGCTTGGTCAGAATTATCTGAAAATATTGGGATTTTTAAAAGGCAATTGTAGAAAGCACTATTTCTTTGCTGAAAGTTTTTACCAGCTGTAGAAGTTTCCTGGTGTAATTTTAGGGTTACTTATGTATACTATCGTATCATCTGCAAGTAAAGATACTTTGATTTCTTCCTTTCCTGTTTTCATCCCTTCAATCTACTTCAGTTGTCTTTATGATCTAGCTAAGACTTCAAATACTATGTTGAATATGCATGAAGAGAGTGGACATCCTTATCTTGTTCCTGATTTGGCAAACTGCTTCTAGTTTCTTTTGCTTTAGGTCATGTTGGCTGTGGACTTGCTATAAGTTGTCTTTATTAGGTTGTGGTATGTTGCTTATATCCCTAGTCTTTTCAGGACTTTTATTATGAAGGGGACTTGGATTTTTTTTCAAAAGTCTTTTTTTTGTTCTATACATTTATTGTCCTTTTTGTTTTCATCTTTCAGTATGTTTAATTGTCAGGTATGTCTAATGATTTACATATGTTGAATCATCCCTGCATCTCTGGGATTTAGCCAACTTTACTCTGGTGAATAATCTTTTTGTGTTCTTAGATTTGGTTTGCCAATATGTATTGAAAATCTATTTATTTATGTGTGAATTCTTCTTAGATGGTCTGGTAGAATTCTGCACTCAATCCATCTGACCCTGGGATTTGTTGGGAAACTATCAATAACTGCTTCTATTTCATTAGCAGTTGTGGGTGTGTTTAAATTGCTTATTTGATCTTGGTTGACTATTGCAAGTTGTATATATCAAGAAATTCATCTGTTTCTATTAGATTTTCCAATTACGTGGAGCACAGATTTTTAAAAATGTCCTCATGATTCTCTGGATTTCTTCAATGTCTACTGTAAAGTTTTGCTTGTTGTCTCTAATTTTACTAACTTAAATCTTCTCTCTATGTCTTTTAGTTAATTTGACTAAGGGTTTGACAATTTTCTTTATTTTCTCAAAGAACCAACTCTTTATTGATTCTTTATATTTTTGTTGTTGATTTGTTTGCTTGTTTTGTTTCTATTTAATTGATTTTAGCTCCTAAGTTGCCACCTACTTCTTTTGGGTGTTATTTCTTCTTGTTGTTCTAGAGCTTTCAGATGTGCTGCTAAATTACTATTATGAGATCTTCCCAATATTTTTTGACATAGACACTTAATTGCTATGAACTCACCTCTTCAAACTGCCTTAATAATGTCCCATAGATTTGGATATGTTGTGTTTTCAATTCTAAAATGCTTTAAATTTCCTACTTGATCTTTGTTTTGATCCATTCTTCATCTAGTAGTGAGTTATTCAGTTTCCCTGAATTTGTAAGTTGTTTTGTTGTTTCTGCTGTTAATATCCAGATATAATGTATGGTGGTCAGATAGGATACAGGGCATTATTTCAAATTTCTTGCATCTCTTGAGACTCACTTTTTTTTCTCAGTATGCAGTCAGTTTTGGAGGAGGTCCCGTGAGGTGCTAAGAAGAAGGTAAAGGCTATTGTGTTTTAGTGAAGTGTTCTGTAATTATCAGCTAAGTCCATTTGATTTATTACATCATATTCTTCCAGCATTTCTCTATTTAGTTTCTGTCTAGGTGACCTGAATGTTGGCAAGAGCAGGGTGTTAAGTCCCCTTAACTATCATTGTGTGCGGGTCCATACGTGGTTTAGCTGTAGCTGTGTTCCTTTTATGAACTGGGTGCCCTGTGTTTGGTGCATACATGTTTAGGACTGCAATATCCTCTTTGTTGATTTTCATTTGATGAGAATGTGGTGTCCTTCCCTCTCTATTTTGACTTGTTTTGGTTTTAGGTCTACTTTGTCAAATATTGAAATAGTGACACCTGCTTCTTTCATGGGTTAGTTAGCTTGGAATACCTTTTCCAACCTTTTACGTTCAGGTGATGTCTATCCTTGATAGTAAGCTATCTTTTTTGGATGCAACAGAAAACTAGATTCTGATTTTTAATTCAATCTGTTATTTGTAGCTTTTTATTGAGTAATTGAAATCATTAATATTTGGCATTATCAATTAGCAGTGTTTATTGATTCCTGTTATTTTGTTTTTATGGTGTTTCCTCACTTTTTTGTTTACTTTTCTGACATTATTTATTTCTTGTATCATATTGTGTGCACTTAACATCTCCACAAAGAAGCTTTATTTCTAGTACCTTCAGTAGAGCTGTATTGGTAGATAGACATTGCTCTGGTTTTATCTTGGAATGTTTATGTTTCTCAGTCTATTCTGATTTATAGTTTTGGTAGATTTAGTGGTCTGGGCTGGCATTTTTGTCTCTCAGAGTTTGTAGAATATCTGTCTAGGTCCTTCTGGATTTCAGCATCTTCATTGGGATATAAACTGTTATCTTAATTGACTTGCCTTTATATATTACTTGGCCTTTTTCCCTTGCAATTTTTAATATCTTTTCTTTGTTCTATACAATTGGTATTTTGATTATTATGTGTCATGAGGAATTTCTTTTCTAGTCCTGTCTTTTTGATGTTCTGTCTGCTCATTATACCATGATAGTCACCTCCTTATTTGCATTGGGAAAATTTTATCCTGTGATTTTGTTGAAAATATTTTTGTGTCTTTGACCTGGGTTTCTTCTCATTGCTTTTATTTTTCTTAGACTTGGTCCTTACTTAGTGCCCGGATTTACTAGATTGTTTGTGCCTGGATATTTTTAGATTTAACATTCTTGTGACTGAGGCTTCCATTTCTTCTATCCTGTCTTTAACACCTGAGATTATCTCTTCTGTGTCTTGTAGTATGTTGGCAAGGCTTACTTCTGGGGTATTTGTATGACTTCATAAATTTTTTATGAAGTTTAATTTCATTTTGAGTTTTCTTTAGAGATTCTTTTTTCTTTGCTAAATTCAGCCTTCATGTCTTGAATTGCATTCATTATTTCCTTCAGTGTTTCTTTGTGTTTCCATGGTCCTCACTAAGGGGTTAGTTCATATACTTGCTAAGGTCTTTGGTCCTATCTTAATTGCTGCTTTGAAGTCCTTGTCTTGTGCTTCACTGACACTGCATTTCTCAGGATGTACTATGTGGGTGTCTGGTTCTTGTGAGGCATATTGTCTTGCCTGTCCATGTATATGTTTTTGTGCTGGAGTCTAGGCTTTTGTAGTTTTTAATACTGAGGTGTTTCTAGCTGTTGATAGCTGTTCTTGTCTTATTGGGTGGGTATTTGATTCTTTGGTACTTGATGCCCTCTCTGGATCCTAGGCAAGTCAGATGGCTATGGCATCTAAATAGAGAGAACTTCCACAGGTCTGTAGATGGCATAATAGAATGGAGATGAGCATGGAGGAAAAGATGAGATGGGCTATGGGAATGAGCTGGAGGCAATGGGTCCATGTACAAAGTGGTCAATTCCCCAGGAAATAGAGCTGTGGTAGGAGGAGGGACTCCTTCATGCGGGGTACAATAGGACAAGGAATAAGTTTGGTGAGACAGGAATGAAAGGGCCAGGGAGAGTCTAGATCTCCAGCAAGAGCTGGAGTCTCCAGGGAATGGTGTTGGGGCTGCAGAAATCAGGCTGCTGTAGAACTAAGAGTAAGTCTGGTCGTAGTGTAATGTAGAAACTGAAAGACAGTGACAATCATCTACCTAAGTCCCAGCCTAGTATGGCTTCTGTGAGTCCTTGGTAGAATGTGTTTCTGAATATCGGTGATTGATATAACAGAATGGAAATATAATAGAAGGGAAAGCTGAGAGGGTCAGCATGAAAGAGCTAAGTTGTGTCGACACCAAGAGGTGGAATTCCTGGGGAATGGAGGTAGTGTGTGAGGATGGACACCAGACGACAAACTGTTACGTGGCTGAGGGTGAGGCTGGAGAAATAGAAATGAATGACAAGAAGAATAATGAATACCTGTGTCCCTGCCGAGTATGACCATAGGGCACCCTGGAGAAAGTGTTCCCGGACATTGGCAGCTAGTACAAAGGAAAGGCCATAGCCTAGAAGGGAAAGCTAGGGGAATCAATCAAAGTAGTATCTTTTCTGCTGTTCATGGGGCTGTGTTTAATCAACATACTGAAATTCCTAAAATTGCTTGCCTTAATTTGAACTTGTCATAATTTTATTCTCATCTATACACGGTTGTAATGTGAAAATTTTCTTCAATAAGTTGTTTTCTTTTAACCTTTAAAAAACTCATGTTTAATTCATATAAATAAGTGGTCACTCTACTAAAAATGCACGTCACTGTAAATTAGTTTTCATTCTCAAGTTCTGGCAACAAAATAAATTTTGGTTCTGAAACCTCAAATGATTCATTAACTTGTTATAAATCTTAAGTATTTTCCACATTTGGTCCCCACCTAGGCATCTTACACCCCCCCAAAATATGATGTTATCATTGTCAGCATCAGCATTTATAAGGAATTTCTGGAATTGGTGAGAGTTCAATCCATTGGTTCTTATGAAATTCAGTATTGATGATGATTTACATACTTCTGTACATTTTTAAGACTTTTCTGCATAAAGGTTTTTGATGTGCTGTGCAAGGATGCTCCAATAAGCTTGAGTATTGTACAGCAATTGCATCACCTTCTATCAATTTTACAAGCCACTCTCTTTTATCTTCTATCACTGGAACAGCATCAGACATATTGACAATGGAAAATAAATTGCTTTAACATGTTTTCACCACTTTATGTAAATCCTTTGATTTAGTTGTATCTTCTAACAATACTAAAGAAGTCATTTCTTCAGTGACATCATATCCACCATCAACACTCTAATAGAATTAGCAAAATTAGTCATATTTGTAGCATCAGACCTCTGTCCATCATAAAAGTATGAAATTTAATGCAATGGCTCTGCTCTCCAAGCATCTTTCAATAGATTTTCCAGTGTTCTCAGTTCACTTGGTTTTAGTCTAGTGAAACACTGTTTTCAGAAATAGAACCCCCCTTTTTAAATCAAAACTTGAAGATGGAACAGAGAAATTGGACCACTCAAGCAAAGAACATGAAAAAGTACTAAAAAGAATATTCAATAACTTTGGAATACCATAAAAGATCTATGAATTACATGAATACATAAAGGAAATACCATGTGACAATGACGTAGACCAGACCCTCAGGAAAGATGCAAGAAACATCCAGAATACAAATCAAAGAGTACCAGACAAGAAACTCCCCATGCAATATTATAGTTAAAATGTCAAATATACAAAACAAACAGTAAAGACTAAAAGCTATAAAGGACACAAGTCACATACATTGGAAAAATTACCAGAATAAGGACCCCACAACAATGATTCCACCTAGAATGTGGTGACAGATGACTTCTCAGAATTCTCAATGGAAACTTTAACAGCTAGAAGAACCTGAAATAATTTATATTTCAGGTTCTAAAAAAATCTATCATTTTATTACCTCCAAGGTTCCCACTTTACCCTTAAGGACAGAAAACAACCGTAGTGGGAAAAGAAGTGAAGAAGTACTTCAAGCAAACGGAACCAGGAAACAAGCAAGTGTTCCTATCTTAATAACAGGCATAATAGATTTCAAACAAAAATTAATCAGAAGAGATTAAGACAGGCACTTCACTGTGATCAAGGGCCCAGTTAATTAAGAAAACATTACAAACCCAAACATACATGAACTAAAATCAGGCACATTCAATTTCATAAAAAGCATACCAATAGACTACAAGATACCAACTCAATAGTAGTAAGTGACTTCGATATCCCAGATCAGCCATCTAGACACAAAATAAAGAGAGATGCTGGAATTAAGTGACATCACTCATCAAATGTACCTAACAGAAATCTGCAGAATATTCTACCCAATCACCAGCAAATATGCATTCTACTCATCAGTCCAGAGCTGGTTCTTTGAAAAAATTAACAGGATTGGCAGAACCCTGACCCAACTAATTAAAAGAAAGAGAAGGCCTGAATTAAAAGAATCAAAAACAAACAGGGATAGACACCAAAGAAATTCAGAATATTATAAGGCAAAAAATCTATACTCTGGTAGCATAGAAAGTCTAAACAAAATGAACAAATTTCTAGATTCATCCAACCCAGATCTTCTTAGATCAACAACCTAAACAGACCCATAACATAGGAGATTAAAGTACACAAAATCCTTTTGACTTAAAAGGCCTATCCCGGATGGATCAACAGCAGTTTTCTATCAGAATCTCAAAGAACTGCAAATAATACTCACTAAATCACTCAAAAAAAAAAGGAAGGAAATAAGGAAGAGAGGGACAGAGGGAGAGAGGGAGGGAGGGAGGG